>PVHY01032267.1:0-12002 GCA_004024945.1 Uropsilus gracilis
CCCAAGCTGGTGGGACAGGGAGAGCCCAAGGATCCTGCCGTGGTGACACAAGTGACCATCCCCAAGGACTGGGTGTGCTGGCTCCCCCCACCAGGGAGCACAGCTCCCCACAAGTGCTGGCCTGGTCAAAGCCTCTGAAGGTGCTACTCTGCAGGGCCAAGGCTTTTGGAGGAGCTGATGGAGCTGAGGATGCCCCTCAGATCAGGGAGCTGGAGCACTGGCTCCTCCCCCTGACCCTGCCCCCACCACACGTGTCTGCTGTGTTCCTTAGGGAGCTGTTCTCCCTGCGCCCCGCCCTGCAGCGGCTCAGAAGCTCTTAGCAGACCCCAGACAAACCTGTACACACCAGCTTATCCCAGCCAAGACGCCCCCAGGCGGGCGGGGGGCAAGTTGCACCAGGAAGGTCTGTAATGGATGCATCCCTGGGTGAATCACAGATGAGCAGGGCCTGCTCTGCTCTGGGAAGAGAGGGCGGGCTGCCCTGGGACCTCGCGACCCGCTGAGGACCCAGGTCCTTAAGGTCTCACAAAGAGCAGGAGTAGGAAGCGCTGTGTCCTGTCTGCTGCCCGCCCACGCACCAGGCCCCGCCTTCTAACTGCCAAATCCCTAGCAAGGCCCAGGTGCGCTCCAGCTCTCCTCAGCATGGCAACTTCTTCCCCTACAGGAAATATTGTTAAAGCCTGTGCTCTCGGCGCTCCTGCTGGTCCAGGCAGTTCCATTCTGTGTGGCCACCAGAGACGCTGGGCCAGTGGCTTGTCCTTCCTGTTCTGGGGTCGCACTGCCCTGGCCTGTGGGTCATGGCCTCTCTCTGTTCCAGCTGTCATCCCCCTGACGGATTCCGAGCACAAGCTGCTGCCTCTGCACTTCGCGGTGGACCCTGGCAAGGACTGGGAGTGGGGGAAAGATGACAACGATAATGCACGGCTGGCACAGTAAGACCCTCTCCTGTCCCCACCCTGTGCCCTACAGGGCAGGTGATCTCCTGGCTTCCTTAGGGAAGGGCTCAGCACCCCCCACCCCCACCCCACAACCGCTGAGGGGCATTTCACTGAATGTTTCACTCGCTGTTCTTCTCTCACCAGCCTGATCCTATCGCTAGAAGCCAAGCTGAACCTTCTGCACAGCTACATGAATGTGACGTGGATCCGGATCCCTTCGGAGACCAGGGTGAGCCTGGAGTGAGCCCAGGGCCCAATGGATGGCGGGGCCGTGGCAACTGGCACCGGGCACGCCAGGCGGTGCCTTCTCCCAGCTGCTGGGTCTGGGGCGGGGCGCATCTGCTCCCATCTTCCACCCTCTGGGGACCTGCGACCCGGTCCCAGTCATGCACGCAACCCGGGTCACCGCAGCTCAGGCTCGTGGTATTTTGGGGTTCACATGCCCGGGAATGTGTGCACGCATGCGCCATGTGCGTGTACGCCGCCTGGCTGTGCGGAGTGGGTACTCCAGCCAGGAAAAAGTCCCCCTGTTTTCTCCGGAAGGAGAGTAAACACGCCCACTCTGAGAACAAGCCGCAGGCAAGTCACCATACAGAACTATCTTACTGGGGATCTGAGCGGGATGTGCTGCCGCCCAGTGGAATTCATCATAAGCTCCGCGCGGGTCCTCAGAAAACCCGGCTCCCAGAGCGGGTCACCCCCCCCCCACCCCGGGCCACCTCCAGTCTTCCCCTTCCTGCGGGCAGTGGGGGCGCCCACCAGGCCGCCTCCCCCACTGACGGTCTACACAGCCCAAGTATCCGGATACTGAAAGAGACCCACACTAAGTATTCCAAGCACTGGCTGATGCTTTGTGATCCCGCAGGGAACCTCCAGGGAGAGGGGTTTGTCAAACCAAACAAAACCGAGCTTGCAGACAACCGCTCCTCCCCCTCAGTCAGTCTGCAGGGCTAAAAGTCAGGGCTCACACACAGGCTTACCCAGCAGGCACCGGGACGTGCCAGGTACCGCTGAGTGCTCGCGCCTCCTGTAGCTTTGTCTAGCCTCCCTCGGCTGTGGGAAGCAGGTACTGAGCCCCATCCTACCGGTGGCGCAAGAGGCTCAGTAGGCAGGGGCCTGTGGCTCCATGCCCACCTGTCAATTGCAGCAGTCCCCATGTGCGGCATGTTCCCACCAGCATCCACTGGGATGTGAAGGCAGCAGCTCTAGATCTGCAATCCAGAGGCCTTTGGGTGGGAGATGGCTCCGTCCTGCAGTGAGCAGCGCCCCAGCCAGACCCTGGCAGCCTCCAGATCAAATGCAGGGCTTCGGCCAGGACTCCTGGGTCACTCTGCTAGCAGCCCTAGGAACCACCCAGCACCAAGCACATCTTCCCTGGGGGGAAATCTGAGCTTTGTCCCTAGCAAAAAAATAAAGTTGGAGATCCTTAGTTCCTTCCAGGTCCAGAACAGGGAGAGAGGGGAAGGAGGAAATGCCAACATAGGAGGGAGTGATGGCTGGTCCCACCCCATCTGGCTTCTGGGGTACGTGGTTGCAGGAGTCACCCCACACTCACACTTGGACTTGCCAAGGGATCAGGGATGGCAAGAAATAAGGAGAGGAATTGTCCTTTGAGACCAGGATAGTCCCATCAGGCCTGAGTGCCAGTGCCTGCCGGCCCCAGCTACAGGTGGGAGCTCCCTGTTCTCCACTCAGGGCTGCTCAGCGTTCTCCCTCATCACCCAGAAAAGAACGCCCACAAACCTCACATCTACCTCCTTTCTCAGACTCTCCACGCACCCCAGGCCCTGGTCCAGGCCATGTTCCCATGAGGCCTTGCCCTTCTTAACTGCACGTAGTGGGTAAAGTGCCCAGAGGTGCACCCTGCCCATGGCTGTCAACCCCTCCCCCACCCCACCCCCCGGGCCTCCTTCCTCTGGAACTGGTAGCATCTTTCCCCCTGATCCCAGGACCTACCTCAGAATCCTGCTCAATGTTACGCCTCTGGGAAGATCTTCGGTCACTGCTGAATCAAGGCGCAGGAGGGGTGCAGGAGGGGGGCAGGAGAGGGGGGCGGGTATCCCTTCCAAAAGTCAGACTGATGTTCTGAGAACTGTGTCTAACCTCCTGCCTGGAGGGAACAAGCAGGACAGCCTTTGTAGAAGAGACGGGAGGATGCAGTTGAAGCGCCATCTTCCCCTGAAACTGGCCTGGAGGGCCCTGTGTCTGGTCTAGCGGCAGCCTTGCCAGGCCTGAAGGTCAAAATCTGGGTGCACCGCTTCCCTCTAAAACAGGGTGGTTCGGGGCGCAAGGCCAGGTGGGTCTCTGCACTTGGCGCCAACTGCTCGGCTCAGGGCTCCAGGATGTGGCAACCCTGCTCACCACAGCCTTCAGAATCGGGCAGTGCGTCCTGAGGGCTCCAGCCAAGCACACAGGGTGGGCAGGGGCCACTGCCCTGCTCCGTGTGGAGACCGCGCCTCTCTAACCTACTACTCCCTTGCCCGCTTGCCTTCTGGCCCCACAGGCCCCTCTGGCGCAGCCTGAGTCGCCGACGGCCTCGGCGGGGGAGGACGTGCAGTCCCTGGCCGACTCCATGGACTCGGACCGTGACTCCGTGTGCAGCAACTCCAACAGCAATAACGGCAAGAACGGTAAGGACAAGGACAAGGACAAGCAGCGCAAGGAAAAGGACAAGACCCGCGCGGACTCGGTGGCCAACAAGCTGGGCAGCTTCAGCAAGACGCTGGGCATCAAGCTGAAGAAGAACATGGGCGGCCTGGGCGGCCTGGTGCACGGCAAGATGGGCCGCGCCAACTCGGCCAACGGCAAGAACGGCGACGCGGCTGAGCGCGGCAAGGACAAGAAGGCCAAGTCGCGCAAGGGCAGCAAGGAGGAGTCGGGCGCGTCGGCCAGCACGTCGCCGTCGGAGAAGACCACGCCGTCGCCCACGGACAAGATGGCGGCGGGCGCGTCGCCCGCCGACAAGGGCGGCGGGCCCAGGGGCGACGCCTGGAAGTACAGCACGGACGTGAAGCTGAGCCTCAACATCCTGCGCGCCGCCATGCAGGGCGAGCGCAAGTTCATCTTCGCCGGCCTGCTGCTCACCAGCCACCGGCACCAGTTCCACGAGGAGATGATCGGCTACTACCTGACCAGCGCGCAGGAGCGCTTCAGCGCCGAGCAGGAGCAGCGGCGCCGCGACGCCGCCGCCGCCGCCGCCGCTGCCGCCGCCACCGCAGCCGCCGCCGCCGCCGCCGCCGCCGCTAAGCGGCCCGCGCGCCGGCCGGAGACCGAGGGCGCGCCGGGCTCCGAGCGCGCCTCGCCTGGCCCGCCGGCCGGGCAGCCCACGCAGCTGGTGCTCAAGCTCAAGGAGCGGCCGAGTCCGGGGCCGGCGGCGGGCGGGCGGGCGGCGCGGGCGGCGGGCGGCGGCGCGGCCTCCCCGGGCCCCGGCGGCGGGGGCGCGCGGCGCGTGGGCGCGGGCGGCCCCGGCCCCGGCCGCAGCCCGCCGGCGCCCGGGCGCCAGAGCGTCATCCACGTGCAGGCGGCGGGCTCGCGGGACGAGGCGTGCGCCCCGGCGGTGGGCGCGCTGCGGCCGTGCGCCACCTACCCGCAGCAGAACCGCTCGCTGTCCTCGCAGAGCTACAGCCCGGCGCGCGCCGCCGCCCTGCGCACGGTCAACACGGTGGAGTCGCTGGCGCGCGCCGGCCCCGGCGTCCTGCCCGGCCCGGCGGGCGCGGCGGGCGCGGCGGGCGCGGCCGAGCCCAAGTCGCAGACCTTCCCCGACGGCTTCGGCGCCGCGCGCGACGGCCTGGAGTTCGCCGACGCCGACGCGCCGGCCGCCTGCTCGAACGCTGAGGGCGGCCGCGGCGCCCCCGGCCCGGCGCAGCGGCGCTGTCAGCGGGAGAACTGCGCCTTCTACGGGCGCGCCGAGACCGAGCACTTCTGCTCCTACTGCTACCGCGAGGAGCTGCGGCGGCGGCGCGAGGCGCGCGGGGCCCGGCCATGAGCGCAGCGCGGCGGCCCGCCTGGCGCCGACCACCCGTCCTGTCGGCGTCTCTCTCAGCTGCCCTGGTCCACGGGAGGCCGGCGACGCCTCCGTCAGTGCTGTGTACGCGTCTGGTCCCACGTTCCTCATGGTGCCTGAACCTCCACTGACGCCACTCAGGTAGTAGACGGATAGGAATCAAGTCATAACTGTTGGAAGTGGGTGTGCTAGCTAGCATCTGCCTCGTCCCCGTGGAAGCTCAACAGCCATTGCCAGAGTATTTTTGTTCCTCGATAAGAGAAATAAAGAAATTTGCCACCCCTCGTTTTTAGAAGGGAGTGTTTTACATGCCTTTTTTTTTTCTTTTCCTTTTTGCTTTTTTTTTTTTTTCTTTACCCAGCGACTGACCTCTTCCCGGCGGCGGTCACCCACGCGTGCGCGCGGTCGGTACCACCCAGGGTTTCCGTGCCAAGGCACAGCCGGGAGCCGGGGGCGGCCTGGCTCCAGGCGCCCCTCCCCTCCTGCGCCCCGCCCAGGAGAAGGCCCGGCGCCGCCATGCCACCCGATGCCGCTCCAGTGGTCACTGTGGCCCCTTAGGAATATTCGATCTGGCTTCATCTCATAAGCAAACCTCCTCCCAGAGCCCTTCGGCTCGAGCACCATCCACACTGCCATCCAAGCCGCGGGCGTCCGCAGAAGGGGCACCGGACAACTACCTCACGGGGCGTGGTGAGGTGTAGCAATCGCTCCCGGTGCCGGGCAGCTCAGGTGACAGGAGCTTTCCAAAGATACCGTGGGTCCGCAAAGCAGGGTTCTGAACTCTCTCTCTCTCTCTGGAGTTGTCCGTAGGTGAGCAGAAGGACGACCTGCTCACGTTTCTCCTTTCGAAGACGCTTCCGCACAGAACTGTCGCCAGAGGGCCCCTAGGAAGTGACCGTCACTGCCCCAGGAGACAGGCCAGGCGTTGACCCTCTGGTCACTGTGTATGCCCCCCACCAGGCTGCTCGGCGACCCGGCCTGGGCCTCTTCCCAGGGGAAGGGGCTGAGGGAAGCCGGCGAGGCAGTCCACCCCTTCCTCCACTGCATCTATCTGGGTTCAGCCAGGCGGGGGGCGCCTTCCACCACCAGGCAGGGATCGCCCTGCTTGTGGCTGCATAACACACCGAGGGGGCAGCCCCATTCCTGAGCCGTCCCTTTTTTGGTGCCTCCTACATTTCTTGAGGAAAAAAAAAATGTGTCCTTAGCTACCCCGTTCTGAGCAGCAATATGCAGCCTCTTCCTTCCAAGATTACCTCTGGAGAACACCGTTCTTGGCCAAGGACACTGAAGAATAAAACCTGCCTCGCTGATGAGAGCTGGTTTCCAGGAAATACAGATAAGACGGAGGAAATCCTCACTTGCAGAGGAGTACCTTAAGACCCGTGAGCCTTCCAATAGCTTCTGACGATGCTGAGCAAGGAGAAAGCACCCAGCTTTGCTGTGAGTGTATCCTTAGAAAATGCAGGGGGGGGGGGCATAGTCCGTCTCTTCATTGGAGCCAGATTCTCCTACAGAAAGGATGCTTTTCCCCCTGACATAAAGAGCAGCAAAAAAACAAACAAACAAAAAAAAACCACACACACAACAGGGAAGGGATTTTTGTTTTTACTTGTTTGAAGTATAATAAACGAATTTGAGTATCTCCTGTGAGTAATTCCTTTTTGTTTTTACTTAGGCCACAGCATGTGGCATTTTCCATAACTTCTTCGAGTTTTGCATAAGTGGTTCCTTAAATCAAAATTATTTATTAAATAGAATCTTTCAGAAAAATTTTTGGAAGTTTTACTTTTCATGCTGAATGATCCTTTCAAGGTAGGGTGACTACTAACCTCCACGCCCCTCATGTTACTAGGGTTTCTTTTGTTACTTGGGGAGGGAAAGTTGTTTTTTAAAAATCTCTCACCGAGAGGGTTTGTGGCAGCTTTTTGGACTGATTCTTCGTGTCATGCTTAGCAACTGCTTTGCCATCCAGCACAGCAAGGTTGCAGGAGGTGTTGCTTCAGGTGTAGATACTGGCTACTCCTCACACCTAGAAGGGCGAGACCACCACCCTGGAAAACACCTACCTGTGCAATCAGAAACCAAACTCCTAGGCACAAGAAGTTGAGGATGCATAAAGAAGTTGTGTTTTTAAATTTTCTAATGTTAAAACAGTCAATGGGAAATTTCCAAAATGGGCTATGCAAATACTTTATATTTCTTGTGGTCTCTGCCAAGTTTGGGGGGTGGGGGGTGGCCAACTGAGAATAAAAATGATCCATTGCAATAGAAAGGGAAACCTTGAACCCACCGTGTCATTCATAGGTGTTTCCAAAAGATGGTGACCTGTTCTTTGTCCTGAATTTCTGAGTCACCTCTGCCCCATTCCCATCTGACAAATGTACCATGAGTAAGAGCCTGAAGTCCCGCCACTGGCTACTATGTCGGCATCTCCAGCCACGTGGAACTCCCCCGGCACGGTCAGCAGACAGCTCAATGTGCCAGACACCTGTGAGCACTGACCTGCTGCCCGTCAGTATGGCACCACCCCATCCATGTCGTTCACAAATAGCCATGTCCTTTGGGAAAAGACCAGGTCATCTTTCCGCTAAACAGTATTATTGCAAGGAAGCCTCCTATTAGGTTAAATTTACTAGTCTAGTATCTTGAGGGCCCTCCACGTTGCACAGAACAGCTCTTTAGACTTGGTCCCTGACCAGAGATTAGTTGATCCAACTCAACAGGAACTATTGGCAACTGCTGTCTTGTTGACATGTGAACCAAAAGATCCCCTCATGTTCTCTTAGGAGCCGGGGGTCCTTTGTGGACCAGAGAATGGGAAATGGGTTTTGGGCAATGGATTAAAGGAAGAAGGCCAAGTCCAATTCTAGAACAGCAGTGAACCCTCCACTACCCCCACCCCAACCCAGGGTGTGTGTTCAGGCTTAAGAGTCACTGGCCAACCCAGCCTTTGAGCAGCCTTCCCATCTGACGTGGCCAACCTGGAAGGTCAACTGTCTATAAGTTTCTAGAAGGATCACAGATTTGTCTAACCCCCAGCAGAGGTTATTATAATAAGTTACTTCACCTTTCCTGCACATGCATTACCTGGGTATATGATTTTTTTAAATAATATATTGTTAAAGGAAGGAGTTTTTAAGTGTATTCTGTTTGTAGACTTTATGCTATGTTGTGCTGAAATTTTACAAGCCAAGTTTAAATTGTACTATAGAAATTATTTTTGTATTATTTTCAGAATATGCCACAGAGCAATATTTTGCCCCTTCTATTGTCACGGGGTACTCCCCTTGAAGGGTAACTTTTGGTGGGAAGGGCTCTGCTGTGGGCTCTTGGGGCGTAATACTTTCTTCTGTTTGTTCAAATACCCTCTGAAAGTGGAAATGTGTAAATGTCTGTTTTTTTAAAATTGAAAGCCTGATTTCCTTTTCTGTTTGTGGGTTTTGGTACTGCACCTTTCTCCTTATATGAATACTTTCTATTCATGAAGTTACTGTGGACTTTTTTCTTACCTGTGACCACCCACTGCCTCAAGTGGAGTTCTGAAAGATTTAGGTCTATTCCTCTACAAATTTAGTGTTTTCCAAAATGATTTCATTTGATCATTCTGGTAATTTACTGTCATGAATTTGGTGGCTCAGATAGAAGAACTCTCCGTAGCCCCACCCCCCAAGGGTTGGCATTCTGCGTGGTGCCCTCCCTGTCCTTGGGGTGGCATCGTGCCATCCTTAGCTCTCACCCATCGACTCCCCCCCTTAGTATCCCCAGGCTTATTTTGCAAACTACTTTGCAGAATGAAACTGAACCTATCAAAATACGTTTCGCATTAGTTAAGGAAAAAAGGGCTGTACTTGTCGGTGGAATCTCTGTGTAAGGGGAAAAAAGGCTTTGCCAAAACCTGTATGTGTAACTTCCATTCTCTGTGAGTCTTTTCTGTTTACTGAGAGACCTGGAGTAAAAGCTGAAGGCATCTACTGCGCGTTTGCGGTTTCTTTCTTTGTGACATGATTCCTTTTCTCTCATCTTAGTGCAGACTTTGCAGATGAAGTGCTCTCTCCTTTCCTTTCCCTCAGTGCTCCTAATAACTAAGAAAACACACTTCCATGGCTGAGCGAGCCCTGCCCAACCAGACCTCAGCCAGTCTAGGGTCCGCCCTGAGTGCCAAAGGGGTCAGTGTCCCATCCTACTGCCACAAAGGCACACAAAGGAGGGGCTGGAGGGGTAGTACCAGGTGCCTGCTGGCACCTCCTTCCAAAAAGCCTTACAGGGGTAGCTCTCTGGAGACACCTGGGCCCTCCCCTTCATTCCTGCCTATAAAGGGACCAAGCGTGACTCTCCCAGGCCATGAGGGTGCTCAGCTTTGGTCTTGCTTAATTCTTGCCCACTCTCAACAAAGTGAGACATAGTCCCCAAAAAATAGCTGGGCATGGTGGCGCGTGCCTATAATCCCAACTACCTGGGAAGCTGAGGCTGGGAATGGCTTGAGTCTGTGGTACCACGGGCAATGTGAGCCTGCGGTTCCACGGGCAAAAATAGCGAGACCTAGTCTCAAAAAAAAAAGTTCTTGCCCGCCCCGACCACCATGTCCATTCCACAGCTCTGGCTGTATTGGCACTGTGGGTTTTTCTGACAGTGCTGCGGCTGACATGAAGGTGGCTCAGGGCACGTGGCCCTAGTATGCATGATGGAGAGGGCCCTGCACACACACACACAAACACCCCCTGCCCCAGTAGGCCTCGAGGCTGCATGGCCAACTTCCAGGGTACAAGACTTGGGAAGATTCTTATGACGGCTCCAAGCAGTGGGAGGTATGGTCTGTTAGCAACTCTTCAGGTAGTGGTGTTCTTCCACATCCGTCCTTCCAGCCCTCCCTACCTGCAGCAGAGAAGACAGGGAGATGCCACCATGGACCCTGCAGGAGTGCCAGCCTGTGTGGTTCATGTAGAAGAAGCTGCTTCCCTCAACCTAGCTGACTTAATGCATGCTGAACCAGAGGAACCGAGCAGAATCCACTCACCCAAACAACATTGACAATATTGCCGTTTCTATTGATTCTGCAAATTAATTTATTTGCCTTGTTGCCATTTGATTCTTGCAAAAAAAGGAATCCCATCGACCCTAATCGTGTAGATGGAAAATGTTGCCCGTGGTTATATTTTTTTATTCCCCCAAGAGAACATCTCTTGGATACAGCTCTTGGAACGTCTCAAGGATACATACACATGGGTATGTATGTAGATGTAGATCTGTACACACGCATCTATAATCACTTCAACAGAAGTAAAGAGTCCCAGTTGGTTTGAAGAACATATATAAGCTGGAGCTGCTCAAGATTCAAGCAACATGCTGGTGAGGACCCGAGAGCGAAGCAGCTGCTTGGGAATAGCACTAGACCCTGGAGGAAGATGCATGAAGAATTAGCCAGGTCCTTACAGCGACCACTCCCCTTCCAGCACTTCTCTGACCTCCTCCTCCATCAGCCTCTGCCCCAGAGACACAGCCCTGCCTCAGAGCCCTGCATGAGTTCTTCTACCATCTGGAACAATCTCCCATTCTCACACCAGCCGTGGCATTCACCCTTCACCACCCCTGCCAGGTCTCACACCAATGTCGCTTTTCCTGAGGGCCTTCCCTGGCTTCTTGGTTTAACATGGTGACACAAGTCTCTCTCCTTTTTCCCCTGCTTATGCCTCTTCCTCTTGTGCACCCACCACCCTCTGAGCCCTGCACCCAGACTCTGTTCATTGATTTCCCTAATCCCGACCTCCCTTGCCCTCGTAGAATGTAAGCTCCCTATGGGCAGGACTTTTTGTATGGCTGGCTCAAATCCGTGCCCCTGATGTTGCAAGAGCAGCTGGCACACATGTCAGGCTCTAGATCAGTATTTGTTGCAGAAAAGAAATTCAATCCATAATTGGAGCGCTAGTAAGAAGCTTAAAAGTAACCTTCATCCAATTCTGATTCCACTCCTGTCCCTAAATGGAGAATTTGCAGCCTGGCTTCTTCTCCAGCCTGGGGCACGCAGTAAGATATGTGGCAGTGCATATAGCCAAGGATGGCTGAGTCCCTGAGGCCATGACCACCCGCCCTGAGGCCCTTCCCCAGGGACTGACTCAGGGTGAGCAGAGAATGATCTGGGAGCAGCTGCAGTGCACACAGTTTCCCACAGGTCAGGGGCAGGTACATTGGGACAGACTCCTGTCACACCCCCTCCAAGTGGTCATTATGAACCTGAACCATGCTCAGGAACTCCTTAGAACTGGTCCTTCAGATGCTGTGCCCTTCACAGTGTCTGTAGAGACTTAGGCCTTCCTTCTAGAACAAACTCATGTGACCACAGTGACCCAGGGAAGAGTCAACCTGACCACTAGCAGGACTGCTCTTGTTGACGAAGTTAGCAGCCAAGGCTCTCAAGGTCCCCTTGGTCCCTTGTGGGTACATGTTGGAGGGACAGAGCCTTGACACGCCAGAGCCAGACCACACTTGCTCCTGGGCCCGAGCCAGGGCAGTGCAGGCGGACCACCACACCCACCAGCACAGGGAGCTGTGCTGCGGACCGTCCGGGCAAGGTCGCAGGCCAAATGACCAGGGTTCAGCTGGGCAGGAAAGACACAGGAGCGGGCGAATGGCGAACAGACGCACACACTCAAGGGGTGATGAATCTGCTGCGATTTATTTGAGATTTTTATGGATATATATAGTGTTTTTGGCAATCAGCATTCTTTGAGTATATGCAATTAACATATTAACAGATTGTAGATTTTTCCTAGGTATATCTAACAATATAACTTTCCTAGAAGCATCCTAAAGCAATTCCTTACTTTGCCACTGAGAATTAACACATCAATTTAAGTATTTTAACTAGCAATATAACTTCCTAAAAAGTATTCCAAAGCAATTTTGTTACTGAGACTTGACAGATCAACTTAAACATTTTAACTAACAATATAACTTCCTAAAAAGTATTCCAAAGCAATCTTTTACTTTGTTACTGAGACTTGACAGATCAACAGGTTGCAGATTTATCCTAAGTGTAACTAAAACGTTTTGACTAATAATATAAC
>PVHY01032268.1:0-12000 GCA_004024945.1 Uropsilus gracilis
ATATGGAGGGAGGAGGAAGGGGGATACAAAGGGGGGATATGGAAGGAGGAGGAGGGATCAATTAATTCACAATTGTAACAAATCAATAAAATGAATTTAAAAAAATACATTTTAAAAATTGTAAAAATATTTGTAAAATATTGTTATCATTTCCTAAATTTCATTTATTTAGAGTAACATTTATATTTGCACATTATTTATAGTAAAGTATTATATTTAATTCCATCTATCTTAGAAATTTATAGTATAGGGAAAATCTTTACACTATGAATTACTTATTAAATTATTTCTCTTGTCAACTCACAACTTACATGTTAAGTGTTGATAAATATTTTATTATTAAAATATTTCTTTATAAAGCATTCAAATATAAATATTTATCATTTAAACCAATTTTATATAATCTTAAAGCATGCAAAAACTCTAGAGAGAGAGAAAACTAGACATGAGAGAGAGAATTCAAAGATGTGTTATAAAAATACTTGAGAAATCTCAAGTTCCTCTCAAACATTCTGTTTTTCTCTGTTGCATATATTATTTATACTGCTAAAAATATACCCAAATACTTTATAAGAAGTGTTGAAAGTCTCCCTACAATTTTGGGAATTATATAATATAATTGAATAATTGTAGTTTGTTAAACTCTTCCTCAATTCCTCTTGCCCAGAACTAAATTAATCACTTATTACCAAAAGTAAAAAGAATAAAGTGGAATGAGACTGCCAAAATGTCTCCTCCTCCAATTTTGTTTTTATAATGGGAAGATCAAATCAGATCCAGGCTATATCTATCATTATCAATAATTAGAAACCATGGGAAAAATCAGACAGTGTAGTGCACATTGTCCTTAAAATTTCATGCATAAATACTAATTGACTTACCAATTTTACATTCTAACTTGATCATAGTAAAAATGAAGGCTATCACAAAGCATAGGAGAAGACGGTTTCCAATTAAGATTTCTACATCATCTATTTTGGGATGGGATTCTGAAAAAGAAAATGTTTCATAATTAATACACAATTCAGCACTGTTTTTTTCTACTGTAGAAATTTTACTCTATTTTTCATGTAATCTACTAAGCTTCTGACCAAATGCTTCAAATTTAGACACATCTAAGTAAATATATCCTAAGTTCCAGATCTCCCCTCATTGCTATACTTTGTTCCTATGAAGAAAAATATGATCTAGGGCTTGAACTTGCAGGCTAGATAACAGACAAATTTGACATATATTTTTAAGAAGCTTGTGATTTTACACATTTAAAGCACTGAGAATATGGCAAGGACAGTATTTGTGAAGTAAAGTGATATAAAATTCAAATTTTGTTTTCTATAGAACTCAACTTGTCATTTATAAGGGTTATAGTTTCTTCACTGCAATAAATGAATGGGTAGTTTCATCAAGACCATTTGTACTCCAGAATATAGTTATAACTCAAGATAATTTCGAATTGCTTGACTCCTACACTTCTGCAATAAGCATTTGGTATCAGTGTTTTACAACCAAAGAATACCCCCTGTCATGTCAAAGTAAAAAAATTAAACACAAAATTTTAAGGTATATTTGAGTGTGAATTGTTTTAATATTCAGTTTCATGTATGTAATATACAATGGAATTATAGCTGTTCTGAAAGATAATGTGTGTCTAGGGGCTCATCAAACTACTAACCATCATTACAATATTCTCAAGTCATAGTAAAACAACTGTAATAGTAATTAAAAAGTTAAAAATTAAATATATCATCATGGGAGAATTCCTTTATGAAAAGTAAAATATCAATGAAGCTGCAACCAGAGTATATTTTCTAAATC
Organism: Uropsilus gracilis; assembly: GCA_004024945.1. Classification (NCBI taxonomy): domain Eukaryota; kingdom Metazoa; phylum Chordata; class Mammalia; order Eulipotyphla; family Talpidae; genus Uropsilus; species Uropsilus gracilis. The sequence goes on from PVHY01032268.1 coordinate 1,816, forward strand.
AAGCATGAGAAACAAATGAGTTTGTTTGATTGAAGCAAGTTTGTATATAAAAACCAAACATAAATATATTTGTATTTTTGATATGAACATGTCCAAACAGTTACATTGGGAGATATATCATTAGTCAATTAGAAAAACAAGATAATATATTCCTCTGGAACAAAGTTGAATAGACAGAATTTTCCTTATACCCATAGTAGAAAGAGTCTAAAACTATATGACTTTAAAAGGTATTTAGAAGATAGGCACAATGTGAGCTACCCAAATTTCTTTTTGCCTAATACATCTGAGTACTGAGGAAACTAATACATAATTTCCAATGTCAAAGATAAAATGTTCTCTAAGGTAATCCAGTTCTCTGTAGACATAGACAAGAATGGGCAGTCCGGAAAGAAACTTTCAGATAATAACACCTATACATTATCCAAGCAGCATAGAAAACAAAGCAAAACAAAACAAAACAAAACAATACTGGAGCCCACTACAATATTCAGCAAAAATGGAGGATCTTAAACATCCACCATCACTAAAATAACAATGTAAACCAAGACTAAGTTGGTCTAATCAAGACAAAATGGACATTTGGAGTTCACCAGAAGTAACACCATTTCCTGGCCCTGCCACAGATTCAGTAGAGATCACATGGGAAAACACTAGTGAGTTGGTCATCACTCTACTAGGTGGTACAACAGAATCCATGGAAACCCGAACTTTCATCCCTACTCAGCAGTAAAAGTGACCTTCTCTTTCTATACTGTTAATAAACAGTGGGAAATCTTCATCTTTAGTAGTTATGAGGTGATTCCTGATTCTCTGTTCATTCAAGGTCATTGAGGACTAATAAGAGATTATTTAAGTCAAATCTGTTATTAACTTTACACTGAAAGTACCAGGAAAACAACAACTTGAATAAAAATTATAATAAATAAATACCAACACCAAAATGGTAAGGGTATTTGAATTATTTGATGAATATTTAAGGTGGGAATTGTAAAAATAGACCATTATGAACACAATTGTAGTAAAGGGGAAAAATGACATGTTCGTAAAAGATGTAAACGAGAACCAGATAAACATTTAACAAGCTTAAAATGTAATATCATTTTAAAATAATATACTTCCTAAACAGAGAATGGAGATTATAGTCAAACAAATGAAAATAAAACAAAGTTAATTGCTCATTCTGAACAGCAGAAACATAATAAACAGAAAAAAATCAATAAACACTCAAGATACTTTGACTGCCAACAAAAATTTAATTTTTATGACAATGGGGTACCAGGAAATGAAAAAGAGTATCAGAATGAAAAAATAATTTATATGAATTTTTTTTTCTGATTTTTAAAAAATGATGAACTGCAGATTAAATAATAAAGCCATATAAAACTACTAGAACAATGTTAGTCAATTTCTAGAAGCTAAATGTAAAATCAATATGTGGAGACCATATTTAATATAGTATAAATAAGGGGGTAAAAATGGACTAAAGGGGGTAAGAGCTAGAGCAAGACTAATATATATAGAGATATATAAATATATACATACATGTGTATGTAAATACACATGTATGTATATATTTATATATTATATATAACTGAATATATACACATGTGTATAAGTATACATATAATATACATTTACACACACATATGTGTGTGTATATATGTATATATATATTCAAGGTGGACCATGAAACTAATATAGAGAAACATAAGTGAATTTCTAAAAGATGTTCATGTAACATAGTAATAAATATTGTAATTTGAAAAATAAAATATTGAAGGATAATACTGGACAAACAAAACAAATGCAGATTTAAGTCCTGATATATTAATAAATATATTAAATGTAAGCAGTTAAAATACATCAATTAAAACATGTCTATTAGTAGACTGGATTACAAAAAGTTAAAATATGCTGTTGAGAAGCATTCCAGATCATTATAGAAGTAGATTGAAAGCAAAATGTTGGAAAAAGAGACATGAAGTAGACATTATAAAGATAAAGCAAACAGTGGCTATGTTAAAATCTGATAAAGCATACTTACTTGAATTTTCATAACACATTTATATTTAATAACCACCAACTTGAAAAAGTCCATTTGTCATTTAATGAGTGGCTAAACAAGCTGTGATATGTCCGTAGAATTGAGTACAACTACATTGTAACAAACCACTGAAAATAAAACAACTCTACTAGATGACAAAAGCATCATGCTAAGTGAAAAACACCATTTGCAATAGAAAACACCATATACAGTTCTTATACCATTACCACAGTGATGAAAATGAAGAGGTGATGAATAATTAAGTGGCTACCTCTTGATGGTGACCACTATATTAATCATGATTAAGGATGATCCAGGGTCCATGAGTTGCCAACCCAGGGCCAAAGATTTACAGCATGAGATATGGTAATGATATTGGGTCACTTTAGGGCAGAATCCTCCAACCAACTCGTCAAATGAAAAAGTGACACTTTTAAAATGCAACTTCTGTTGCCCAGATTCTTACCGGGTTCTTACCACCCAGGCACAGCAGTTGCCAGTGAAATGCAATTTGAACAAGAAAGTTTTATTTACAAAGAAAATTAACCAAGAAAACAAAAAGTCCTTAAAGCCACAATGGCCAGTTATCTTACCCCAGTCACCATTTTCACTCCCAAATGTCCCAAATAAAGCCGTGACCCCCCAAAAAGCTGTGTATTTGTTCACAAAATTTAGGCATTGCTGCCATTAGCTGTGTCAGAAAAACACAGAGGTAAAAGATGGCTTAAAAAGGTAACAGTACTTTTATTTTGTTGCAAATCCTGGGTGGATAAGAGAAAATGTATCACCAAGACGGTATGTGAGGGGAAATTGGTTGAAGCCTCTGGTTATCAGGAAGAGAGGGAGAAAAAAAAAGATATAGATAAAAAGAGAGGAGCAGAGACTGAGAGACTTTTGGGGAAAGGAGAGACATGACAACTATGGGCTGGTAAAGAACCCATGTCCAGGCTGGGCAGAAACCCCCTTGAAGAGCAAGCTGGTACCTGGAGATAGCCAGGGATTTGGAAAGCTGAATTGTGCATCAAGATTTGAAGAAGTCTAAAGAGTCTTGGAGAAGCAGAACAGCTCAGGACAATGGAGAGAGAAGAAGCAAAGAGAAAACACTGGAGAAAGACTGGAATTTGCACTGTGCCTGACTCAGGTTTGGAGGCAACATCATGGACATATGTCTTTGGGACTTTGGGGACTAAAAATGGTGACTGTGGTAAGATAACTGGCCACTTGTGGCTTTAAGAACTTTTTTGTTTTCCCTGTTAATTTTCCTTGTAAATAAACCCTGTCCTTACACTGTCCTTACATTTGACTGGCAATTGCTACTCACAGGTGGTATGGAACTAAGGGAACCCAGGTGGCAAAAGCGGCATTGAAGTGATCCAAAGGCATATCAATATCAAAGTCAATGTTCAGAATCATAAAAGGAAAAGAAATAGTGAGAATAGTGAGGAGAGGGCATCATGGATTATGGTCTAGACTACTATGAGGGCTGGGGTGGGGGGTAGAATGCACCTGAAGAGGTGAGATCCAATGCTTCTGAATCATATAATGTCAAAATATAACGATAGTGTAATAAAAGAATTTTTTAAATCATGAAAAAGAAAAAAAAGTACACCCCCCCGTGGTCTATTGGTCAGAATTTTTTCTCCTTCTCTTTTGCACCAGATTTTGGCAAGACACATGTGCATGACTATGCCCCTTTGACCCTCCAAACCTGAGGCGAACATTCTGCAAAGTCCAGTCTTTCTCCAGCAACTTTTCTTTGCTTCTTCTCTTTCAGTGTTCCAAGAAATTCAGCTTTTCCAAGGGTCTTCAAGCTTTTTCAACAAATGCTAATCCTAAATCAGCTTTCCAAATACCTGGCTATCTCCAGGTACAGTTCACTCCTCAAGGGGGATTCTGCCCAGTCTAGCCACAAACACTTTATCAGCCTTCCATTCTTATGTCTCTCCTTCCCAAAAGTTTCTCCAGCTTCTGCCCCTTTCTTTTTATATCCTTTTTCTTATTTTTTTCTTCTTATAAAACCAGAGGCTCTAATTTCCCTTCACACAGCCTCCTGCTGATCCATTTTCTCTTCCCCACTTGGGATTTGCAACAAAGTAAAAGAAGGAAGTTCCCACATCCTGTTTAGGAAATCTTTTACTTAAGTGTTTTTCAGATACAGCTAATAGCATCAATGCTTAAATTTTAATACTGCCATATTGGGGTTACAGCTTCAGCAACTGTGACAACTTTGAGGTTTCTAGAGGAAGAAGCAGAGAGAGAAACCCACCATGCCAAAAACCAGATTTCTCTTTATAGAGAAGAGGAGGAGGCTGGACCCTTGCTCCAGTCTCACCCAGTGCTGATAAAAAGATCAAGTTCTAAGCTTTTCCAATGGTGACACTGAAAATGAAGAACCAGCAGTCCATGACCCCATAGGGTCAAGCTGCTAGTCTACCAGAGATGATAAAGTTCACCACATATTGCCCATACATCAAAAAGTAACATGTGAACTTTGGTAAACAATTCTGTTAGAAAATAAGAGAGATCTTGGCAGCTTGACTGCTGCACCTGGAACCTTGGGAAGGACAGGATCATTTACATAGCACAAGAGATAGAGAAATTGGTTACAGTGACCTTCTGTCTATCATTTAGAAAGAAGCTGCAGACTGGCTGGTGGTATGACTAATGTAATTATACTCTCTTGGACTGAATAATGATTTCTCTCTTTTTTTTTTTGCTATTTTATTTATTCATGTAGTCTCCCCTACCCTTTTGAGTATTTCTTCCCTGTTCTCTTCCCCTTGCTCCTCCCCCGCACACACACACATGTTCATTCTGTCGCCTCTTTCATTACCAGTTGTTTGTCAATTTTTAGACTATTGAACTCTTCCTTTTCTTTCCTGAATCAATGCCCTTTTCTTGGGTGAGAACATATTTTCCTGGGACAGAGCAGCCTGTGCTTAGTTTTCCCTATATTACTTTGTTGTGGGTAGCCAGTTCAAGCATGTTTGTATCCTATCAGTGCCTCCTTCTTACTGGTTGCTCCTCCATTCCAGTTTGTCATTTCTTTCTAATTCTTTGCTTTATAGCTCTGGTCTCTGGACTTGGAAAACTTTCTCCAGTCATTGTCCAAGAAAAGTTCACTGATGGGTATAGATTTTGGTTGATGGTTGATCTGTCTAATCATGGGACTGCTGCCCCATCTCTGCAACCTTCTTCTCTCTGTGGAATGGGAGGACACCTCATTCACACTGAAGGCATATCTGAACCTGGAATTTTGTTCCCATTTGTGAAAGCATTGTATTTCTGAGACTGCTATTGGTCTCACATCACTGCTATTGGTCTCACAGCCCTGTGTCCCATGAATCCAAAATTCTCTTTTGTTCCTGCCTAGAAAATAACTGTGTCCCAGGGCTTTGTTCTTTCTCCTCACCTCCTGCTTCATGTGTATATGGAGTAGGGTTAGTGATTTTGTATTTCCTGGTATTGATTACTGGATTTGAAGTAAGCCAGAGGGGGTGAATAGCATCCCCCACTTCATCCCCCACTGTCAGCCCAGTCCTGGCAGTGCCTGAACCCAAAGTGAGGGTGGAGCTTCAAGGAGGGTGGTGGATAATGATATATATATATATATATATATATATATATATACATACATACAGTATATCCCAACATAGTAGAAGTGTCAGAAATGGTGAGTAAATGGCAAATGTCCACTGAATTATTTATTACATGTACTTCATGAACTGGGAATATAGCAGGCCATGTTTAATGTAAACACTCATGGTTCTGATAATGAGTATTTGACTGCTAGGATGAGTGATTTGGTACAGCCAATGCCCCTTTGTCTTTATTTAGGTTCCTTATAGCAATTCTAATTCCTTAAGTAGGAACCCAAATAAATGACATCATCATGATGATAGCCAGCATGGTTGAAGCTCAAAGCTGAAACTCTCAGAAAGGAATACAGATAGCAGTTACACAACTAAAAAGGGTGTCAAAAATTCAAGTAAACCTCTTAAAATCACCCATGCCAATGTGAGTGGATCTACAGAGAAGGTAGTGCCAAAACAGATGCACTGAAGACAATTGTGAGATAATTACAAGTTCACTCCCATGAAAGAACAAATAGAAAACTGGGAACTTCAGGATCCAGACAGTAGATAACCACATTGCCTTCCCACATGAAGCAAATGGTTTTCCATAGCACAGAGTAGGACTATCCCTGTGCCTGGAAAACCGTTTGCTTCATGTGGGAAGGCAATGTGGTTATCTACTGAGCTTCTTCAGGGATAGTCCTACTCTGTGCTATGGTCTGATGGTAGCTGATTTGGCCTGGTAGAAGAGTGCATCCTTAATGCATTTGAATCATGTGGAACAGCTGTGAACAATAGGCAAGAGGAGCAAGTATGGTAGTCTGGCTCCTGTGTAAGTGTTGAAACATTATGCAGCTGCCCCCATCCAACTACAAATACAGACTTCGGACAGTCTGTAATAGCTTGGGTTTGGGTGACAGAGCAATGCTTTATTTCTAGCCCCAACCATGTAGCACACAGGAAAGATATGAACTGGGCCTGATATTTAACAGTGAAGGCTCCCCACATGGGATAAGTGATCTTGATATTGCCATGGGAATGTGGACTGGAGGCTGGTCTACAAACAACACTCTGGGCAATGACACTCACAGGTATGTGTGACAAACTTTGGGGTAATAGGTCAGAAGGCAGCCCTCAGGAAACATTTGTGTTAACTTTTGGCCTGTTATGGGCTCACCTCTCTTGTAGCATATATAAGCCTCTAATACATCTTCACTGGCAAACCGTATATGGTATTCAAGACTTGGGCAGATGTTATTGCAAACCATAATGTTTCTTTCTGACAAAAAATTGGCTTATGGATTGCCAGATGAAAGGTGATACCAATTAATTCTATGTCTTTTTGCCCTTAGGTTAGTATTCTCCAACACCTTAGTGGACTGTTCTTAGTTGTGATCTGCTGTAATCAGTTGTTTTCTGTTACAATTTGTATTGTTTTTGTAGGTTTTGAGTCCAGGGTCTTGCACTCCTCAGCACAGTTACCTTTGGGAATGTTGACACATAGATTGTATAGCAAAAGCAATAAAAGGATAATAAACCCTAGTGGGTGGAGTGTAAGGAAAATGAGTCAAAATCAGACTTTTTTTTTTGCTTTCCCATTAGGGAAATCCCTAATATAAAATGTTATCAAGCAACCATTGGGCCTTGCTTTTACAAAAACAACATGTCTGTTATGTGTTTTTTGAGCACTTAACAGAGTAAAGAGGACTAAAAATTAAGTAGTTGCTCTGCCTTTCCAAAGTTAGGGTCTTTCTCTCTCTACCTGCCTTCTGGGTATTTGGTCCCCTGTCTCAGAATAAAAGGGCTATTTGATACAATAAAGACTCCAAATTCTTTTTCCATTTGCCCAAATCAGCAAGGAAAAGCCTAACCTGGCATCAGTGTACCACAAAACTATCTCTGGAGTGGTAAATCAGATTCTTGCAGTCTCTTTTCTAGAAACCTCATAAATTGTTCTAGTTTGCACATCTCATAATGTTGATCATGGTAACTGGATCACAACTCATGAACCCTGGATCTCAGTGTGAACTCTTACAGAGCCAAGAAGCCACTATCATGGAGTCTTTAACACCTTGAGGGCACTAAATCTGTCCAAGGTTTCTTCCATTCTACACAGGGCCTGTTCCAACTGTCATAAAGATTTGTCAGTCTCTGGCTGTTGATGGGGATGTGTCCACCAAGAGAGGACATTGGTCACCAATTACTATCTGCATGCATTTGGCCACCCATCAAATTACTCCCAATTTTCGGAAGACTCCTTACCCTTATGTGTTATCCTGCAATGCCTATACCACTTGCTATGCAAACTTGCCAGGCCAGAGATTTTTTTTTTTTTTTCAATTCAGGCAACTAGAAGAAAGATTTTTGAAGTCTTTATTATATTCAACTAGCTTTTTATTCTGAAACAAAATATACCACACACATGCAGAGAGAGAGAGAGAAAGAGAGACTATCTGTGAACTAGGCAGAACAGCTACTCAATTTCTTGCCCCCTTTGTATTGTAGTCACACAATGGATACATTGTTGGAAATTAAAGTTTTATCTGTTGTTTGCTTCAAGGTTATTGAGTATTCATTGCATGGTAGATGAAAAATAGCCTACTTTTAATTCATTTTCCTTACATGGATTAAACATGAATATTTTGGTATCAGGCTAGTGGCTTATTATAGTGGCAAATAAATGGAAATGATGAGGAACTTATAGCCAGAGTAGCAGTCTTACTAATCAATAGACTAACATAAGGCTGAGCATATGTATCATATGGATTGTGCAAAGTAATTTTTTTCAATTTGTAGGAAATGTAGACATATACACAAGTTAGTATTGTGTGTTGTTGTTTTTTGTTCAGTCCTAAAGAATCTGGTTTTTGGCAGTGTTGGACTTGGAATCCCCTCAATGCTGGATAATCTGAAAGAGAGACATTATGTATGTTGTGTAACATTTGCCACAAAGAGTAGGTATGGTCGCTAGAACTTGAACTCCATGAAACAGGAAATAGTGCTTATTCTGGAGATCAAAGGAGAACCGAGAGTGTAAATTTCTCAAATTAAAACAGAATAATCATCTATTTGAAAAAGATTTGACAGACTGAGTCAGTGAAGAAATCAGAAAAGAAGTCAGTGAAGAAATCAGAAAAGAAATAAATATTACTTAGAGATTCAAAAACAAAGATGCAATCTACTAAATCCTACCATTTGCATTACCATGTGTTGAGAAAAACACAGAGGAATATAAATTCATATCAATAAGCAAAAATACTTAAAGTGACCAAACTAACTTTAGATCTGAAGTAACTAGAAAAAATAACAGGTGAAAAAAATATGAGTAGAAGGATGGAAGGGATGAAAATAAAGACAGAACTAAATTGATAAAAACAAAAGTGGTACTACAAAAATAGTGCAACTCTGAATAAATTCTTTGCAGAATAAACAAAATTCATAAACCCCTGTTCTATCCTCAGCAAGAAGAAAGTCCAAATAGAAAGAATCAGAAGTAAAAGAGGGAAATTCTCAGCAGATATCCAGAAATAAAAATCAACTGAAACCTCCTCCATGAAATCCAAATGCAAATAAACTGGAAAGTTAGAAGAAATGCACAAAAGTTTAGAATACTATAACCATTCAAGACTGAAAAAAGACAGAATATACAGGTTGCCTAGAATAATCACAAACATGAAATCAAAGAAATTATCAGTTTTCTTAGTATGGACAGGAACTCCTGGCCAGAAAGGTGGGTTTATCAGAAAATTTTACCAAAATATGCAAAAAGATCAATAACTTTTCTTCTAAAAGTCTTTTAAAAATTGAAAATGAGGACAAGCTCTCAAACACATTTTACATAGCCAACATTACTCTGTCTCCAAAATTAAGCAAGTACAGCACACAGAAAGAGAAAATTTTAGACAAATCTGTTGACTAGACAGGCAAAAATATTTAACAAAAATTGGCAAATCAAATCCAGTAATATATCAAGAAAATCGTTCATCATGACCATATGGAATTCATTCCAGGGATGTATGGATGATTGTGATAGGGTGTGCCCCCCCCCCATTGTCTCCTGTTTAAGATTGCAGATTTCAAGGACAGGTAATGTCAAAATGGGAGAATGACCTTAGCTGGAATTTCCCTTCAGGGGGATGCAGGGGGAAGAAAGAAGTGAAATAGTCAAGGTGAAACATTTCCTGGAAGGCGGGAAATCAGGGTATATAAAGGGTGTGCAAACAAAGAGAAGGATTTGATTCAATTGGATTGGGATTCCAACATGGAGAGGGGATAGAGAGAGAGGAGAGATGGGATCGGCCATCTTGTAAAGATGTGAGCCATGTGAGCATGGCCATGTGGCCACCGAGGGCCTGCAACCCTCAGCTGACCCAGACTGGCAGCATGTGTGCTGAATGCAGTTAAGGAGTTTGCAGATTTGAACTCCGTGTTGGAGTTTGTTTTGCTGAGTTTAACTTGTGTCTGCGAGAGGCTGTGCAAAAGTTAGGCCTGAGAAGAAAGTGAACTTTGCTGGTTCGACACCATGGAGTTCCTGCTACCTGAAGGTGACAAGGAGAAGACAGC
>PVHY01032269.1:0-11996 GCA_004024945.1 Uropsilus gracilis
GAGAGAGAGAGAGAGAGAGAGAGAGAGAGAGAGAGAGAGAGAGAGAGAGAGAGAGAGAGGTGAAGGCAGAAGACAAGGATTTGATGAACTAGCAGTTTCAGACTTAACTGCATTAAGACTAAGGTAAAATCCACACAGCTCCCTGAGGAACAGAAGTGGGATTCTTTCCTGTTTGGGACACTTGTTAGGGTATGGACTATTGGGCTCTTTCAGTTGGTCTTCTACTACCTATGAATAAATTCCTGTGTTTACCCTTCCCACAAAAGTTTGATCTCTGGGCAACTGCTTGCACACACATGGAAGGAACCCTCATTGAATAAATTAAAAGGGGTGACCCTCACCCCATAGCATTTGGTCTGGTTAAATATATCTGAGGATGTGGAATGATATGTTTGTGAATCATATGCAGTACTCTAAATGAATTTTTCCCTATTTAAAAATACTGGGAAAAATAAGGAAAATTTGTTGTGCATGTGAAATTAAACAATGAATGGAAGGTCTAGGTTAAAGGCTGACACTATACTAACAGTAGTATTAGCAAAAACACTCATAAAGAAACTGCAGTTTATAGATTGTCTTTGCAGTTGGACGTGAACGGGATAAAAAAAAAGAAGAAAAATTATTTAGACATCATCAGTGACAATTTTCTTCGCATGTCATTTCCATAAATAGAAGGATAGTTACAAATAGGAGTCAAGACTTTACTAGATTCTATTCCCAGAAATTGACAATACAGTTCATTTAGAAGTTCACTTACTAATATTTATAAATTAATGTACTTTAAGCCAAGTTTTTCCTTACAGTATAATCAGATACTTTCTCTAGATACTAGATATAGCTATATGTAGTGGTCTTAACGTTGTTGACCATACTGGAAATTGTGAGCAATATATTGACAATCTAAGATAATGAACATGTTCTCCTTATGTGTACCTAAGTCAAATATCATAAAGATGGAGAATTAGAAGAAATTACTTCTGACATTGAATGAAGGAATTTGAAAGGGATAAATAATAAAATATAGTGAAAAATCAGTTGTCCCAAATTAGATTAAATTACTAGTATTTGTTGTGAGAATGTACTTGAGTCCTTAGTCATGTATAATTAATTTCTAGTCTTAAAGAGCTGTATTTGTTAGGATACAGATATTATTCAATGAGAAATACCCAGGTGTTTTTAAAAGACTTTTATGTATAAAAAATGAAATCCATGTTTTTTTTTTTCTTAATATGACATTTGTCTACTTACCTATAATTTCTTCTCATCATAATCAAGGAATTTTTTCTGATGATCCTATAAATCTGAATCCTTTAGTTCTTTTGCTGTCAGCAGACATGATGCCAAGAGTTGTGATGGTGATTGTGATTAATAATGTGTTACTCTTCAGACTGTTTCTGTAAGTTTTGTGATAAATTTCAGTTACAAATTTTCATTGTACTTTCATTGCATTACAATGGTTGATTTACTGATGCTTATAAAATGAAAGGTCAATTCAATAGTTGAAAATAGTTGTAATAACACTCATAGTGAACGAATACTTATTTGTAAAAAGGAGAAAGATTAGAGAAAATCTGACTGATAAGGTCATAAACTTTGTCACATTTTGTAAATGCCAAAGTGGCACTATTACATATAGAAATATTCCTAGTATATAGAGAAGTATTCTTATCAAAAATAAGGGTTTGAAAAGTAAGACAGGAACAGAACTTGGAATAAATCCTCTTCTATAAATTATCTGTTCAAAAACACTTGAGGAAAGTTTAAAGTCAATGATGTAAAAGAATAAAAAGTAAAATATCATAAGAAAAAATATTTTAAAATTAAGATCTAGTTCAATTAGGCCTTAGATTCTACGTTTTGAGAACACATACATTTTACTTTGTGAGACAGAAAGGAAAATAAGGAAGAAATTATTTGCAAGGTATTGGAAACAAGAGAAAACACTTGATTTTAATTATTTCTTTTGATTTTCAATTTTAATACTCACACTTTTGTTTTAGAAGAAGAACAAACAAGAATCCTTTTATAGTGCCAGCACATAGTGCTTGTATTTTCCAGAATGTATTAAAGTTACTAATTTTCACTATACTTAAAGGCTGATTTATAAATATTTATTAAAAATCTGCACTTGATATTCTTGGTAGTTACCTATTCAGTTTCAGTATTAAGTAAGAAAAAAAGTTACCTCAGGTCACAAGAGTGTATTTTTCAATTTTTTATTCTAAATCTTTTATGTTTTATGATTACCTTTATGTCTTTGTCAAAATCATGTTTGTTATTCTACTTTTGTTTCATCGATATCTACATTTACCCCATTTCTCCGAAACATATAACTGTGTCTCAAAATTGGGCAGTGTGAGTCCTCAATTTTTTTCTGATTGTTTTACTTAGCCTGCTTTCTTTTTTTTTTTTTTTTTTTTTTTTTTTTTTTTTTTTTTTTTTTTTTTTTTTTTTTTTTTTTTTTTTTTTTTTTTTTTTTGTTCACACGTATTTTAGAATCCTTGCTTTTGTCACCAATAATCTTGCTGGGAATTTGTTTGGAATTTTATTAAGTCCATAGAGTTGCAGAACCTTTGATATTTATACTGTGCTGAGTCTTCAAATCTATGAGCATAATTTGTCTCTTTATTTATTTATGTCTATGATTCTCTTCAGCATAATTTGTAGCTTTTATCTTAAAAACATTGAAAAAGTTTTGATAGATTTTTAACTAAATATTTCCTCTTTTATGATATATCTATTTATGGTTTTCCAATGTATTACAAATAGATTTTTTAAATATCAGTCTTAATTATACATTATATATCATATATAGATATATATAGATATATATACATACATATATATACATATATATCTATATATCTATATATATGATCAGTTTAGATATATTGGCCATCTTATCTCTTTAACATCTGGCTAAACACAGTTATTAGTTCTAGAATTTTTTATAGATTCATTGTGATTTTGTATCTAAACAATCGTGTCTTCATGTTCAAAAAAAGAGGATTTCTCTTCCTCATTTTCAATCTATGTGTATTTTATTTCATTTTTATCATCCTACTACATTGGATAGGATGCCTAATATTATGAGAGTGAAGAGAGCAATCATCTTTATCTTGTTTGTTTCCAATCTTAGAAGGAAAACATATAGTCTTTCAACTTTAATTATGATGGTAGCTGTAGATTTTCAGGCTAAGGATATCCCATTGAAGCTCTAGTGTGCTGAGTATTTTACATGTTTACCTTTAGCTTTAGATCAAATAATTCTTCCACATTAGCTGATATAACATGATGTTTTTTTCTTATCCTGCTAATAAGATAGGCTATATTGATTGATTCTTGCAGAACTCGCCTTGAATTTTCAAGATAAAATATTAGGAAAAAGTTTGCTTGTCTATAGCCATAAAAACTACTGGTGTGTTTTTTCTCTCTCTCTCTCTCCAGGAAAATTCTGGCTTCATAAAATTAATTGGGAAATGTTTCCTTTACTTCTATTGCTGGAGAAAAAAAATACATGAAATTTAGTCTTTGTCATTATTTAACCTGATTTTTTAAAAAAACGTTATTTCTCCTTTAAATGTTTTGTAGAATTTGCCAGTATAACTGTAGCTATGTGATATTTATGGAAAGCGGAGGTTTCACTAAGGAAGGGTGGACCTGAACAAATAGGAAAAGAGGAAGAAATGATAGATGATGATGACCAGGAAGAGTTATTTGGAGCAGAGAGGCATGTGAAAAGCTACAGTTGCTTCTTGACCTTAAACTTGTACCAGGAACTTGGGGGAACATGGAAGGAGACACTTGAAGGACACAAAAATATGGATAGAGACCTGTGGGGAGGCTGACAATTGACAGCCTTTATCCTGACTTGTATTTTGATTTTGCTTTTTTCCTTCCAAACTTGCCTGAACCCTTCTGTCCCTTTTCTTATGGGTCCCCACAAAAAAAGTGCCTTGGATTTGTGGCAAGCTTTTTGGGCCTCAGTGTTCCTGCTTTGGGCCAACTGTGTTTGGGTGGACATTTACCAATGAGAGTGATAGTGGTGATGTGGTGAAATTGGACCTGTGTGGCCCCAGCTTGGTAATGCTGTATTAGGAGGGCAGTCATTTTGCACTGATGGGTCATGGAGAAGGATAGCCACGGTTTTTCAAGAGAGGAACAGAGATAGGGAGTTTAAGAAGGAGTGTGGCTGGAGAAAGGAGAGATCAGAGAAACAGCAAAGATGCTGGAGGCCTCGGAGTTGTTGGTACCATGTGTGGCAGCAGGACAGGGAAGAAAGCTACACTGTGGGCTTCCATCCCCAACTGGGGCCCGTGAGGAGTCCAGGAAAGTATATTGAAGAAACATGGGACCTATGTAAGCTGACTTGGATACTTGGTATTGGAAACCTGCTTTAACTGAGAAACTACAAAACTTGGGAATTGTCTGGAGACCTGAAGAGACCTCGTAATGTTGCTGTTTTCATTGTGAGATGTTTGAAGTGGTTGTTGCTGTTGTTTCAAGTGAGTCTTGATGGTTTGGGCTGAAAGAAGACTGTAACTGTGCTTTTTGGAGGAAGATTGATGATGCCATCTTGGCTACTTTGTTTGGCTTGAAGTGAACAGCTGTGTCTTCCGAGGAGGATCAAGAATTCCATCTTGGTTTCTTCATTTGGCTTGCAGGTGGGACAGCTGCCATTTTGTGGACATATGTGGCTAAAGATACAATGTTTAGCTATTTTGGACTAGACACTGAACTGTGTGGTAAAATAATCAAAGGGGGACTCTTGTCCTTTCAGTGTCTTTTGCCTATTTTGTCTTTTTAGAAGTGAGTAAATATGTTCTTGCCTCTTTTTAAGATAGTTTGGTCTTGCTACTGCTTATGCAGGCTGGGACAAACCTAATGAATGGCTGAATTTAAAGATCAGCAGCTTCCACTTGTAAGTTTAGTTAAATACCCAGCTTTGTTTGTTTTGTTACTCAATTTCAAGATGATGGGTACCTTTGGGTGATTTTTTATGAAAATTGTTTTATTATGTCCTTCCATTTTTTGCACACTAATTGCATTAAAGTTCCTTTCCATTAAAGGTCTTACACACTAGGATATATTTTGTTTTATGTGGCAGCTGGCAGGACTCATTTTAAAACAGGCAGGTTTGGAGGTCCTGGGTTACCCTTATATTCTGGCTGATTACACAACCATTTAGGTTTTTTGATTTCCAACACTTATTCAATACTCTTATAACAGTCAATTAATATTTATTTGCTTTTTTAGTGCTGACTAAATTTATGACTAAATTTATTTGATGATTTTTTTAAAAAAAATTCCAAAGTTCAAAGTCACCTAGTTTTTGAATCTGATTATAAAATTTATCATAATTTTATGTCATAATTTTTAAAATTTTATATAAAAATTTTAGATCATAATTTTATATCATTTTATATTATAAGTTTATATATAAGGAACCTTATTATCCTTGCATCCTTGTCATATGCATAGATATTCAATCTTTAATTTATAATGTAGTTTCCTTCTATCTCCTTTCCTATTGCTTTTGTCAGTCTGAATCATGATCCCAATATGAGCAGTGTTATTTCTTGGTAGAGGATAACATCAACATTAAGTGTATCTGGAAGACCTGAAAGCTGGAGATAGAAGGCTACTTCCTTCTTTTACCTTGATATTGTAAATATTAAGTAAGGCTTGGTCAATACAATGTTAACTTCTATGCCTATTTTTTCCAAGACCCAAGCAAGGAAACATAAGCTTGACCAGGCCAGAGTGTGGCTGATGATCCTTTGCTTTGGATCTTAAATAGGGCTTGGTAAACATTAAAATGAAATTTAATTCCTGCATTATTGCTCCAAAGCCCAGCTGGGAAATCATAGATGGACCAAGACAAGAGTGTGGCTGGAAATCCAATCATCAGGATTCATAATGGGAGGGGGACCAAAGAAAAGAAGATAAAAGAGAAAGGTGCAGGGATAGGAGGAAGAGATTGGTTTGGTTTGGAAATTGGAATCTTTAAGGAGAGGAACAGGAAGAAAAGAGGATTTTGAAATCAGATAGAGCTTTTGAGGGAAGTCTGCTGGAGCTTTGTGGGAAGGAAGTCCAAATGGTTTTTGAAGAAAATCTGAACTAGTTTTGAGGAGAGAACTGATCTGGCATCAGGCATCTAGAGCAGAAGTTGACAATTTTGCTTTGGAAAGAAAAGGACCTGGGAGTTGTTGAATCTTTTGGGGCTCCCAGTGTTCCAGTATTTGAAGGGCAAGAGATGGATGAAGACAGCGAAAAGGCATTTATGACAGAGTACTGAACTGTCCTCACAATGCAGAGAGGAGAACAGGGGGGAAAAAGATTCAAGCTGAACCTGGTGTTGGTTGCAGAGCTTACACCAAACTGGATACAGTGACTGAGGATCAAAGACAAGAGCATGAAATGGTGGGTTTGGAATGAACTTCACTGACTGAGGTAAAACCCACACAGTTCCCTGAGAAGCAAAAGTAGGGTTCTTTTCTGTTTGGGACATTTTTGAGGGTGTGGACTATTAGACTGTTTTAGTTTTCCTTTCCCTATTTGTCAATAAATACCTTGCTTACACTTACCATGAAAGTTTGATCTCTGGGAAACTGCTTGCTGCCAGTGGAAGACCTTTCATTAACTAAATTAAAAGGGTCTTTCCCTCACCCTGTAACAAGGTTAGCTATGTTTTTGTCAATTATCAGTTATTTATAAATATAAATATATATACACATATGTGTGTATATATATATATATAGATAGATATAATTTTGGTCCATTTTGAGATAAATTTGCCCCTATATAGTTTCTTTATTCTGATAATAGATTTTAATTTTTTATATTTTCTTACTTTTGTAATATAGTGCCATGCTTTTGTTTCTAAACACTGCTTTAGCTATGATACACAAATATGTATATATGTCTAAATTAAGTAATGCTCTATGAAAACTTAAAAGGGATATGTATTCTGCTTTTTCTTGGGGGGCGGGTAATGGTCTCTGTAGAAGTCAATTAGATCTTCCTGGCTAAATGTGTTTAACTCTTCATCACCTTTGTTGACTTTCTGTTTTTTAGTTCTAACATTCATTAAAAAGGGAGTATTAAAGTAATAAACTATAATTGTGTAATTTTTTATGTCTCCACTGAGTTCTAACAGTTTTTGTCATAGGTGTTTTGAAATTCTCTTGTTTTTTTCATCCAAATAGGATAGATTTTACTATTAAAGAAGACTCTTCACATTTTTATGGCATATATGTATATTGTATTTGCAATTTGAAATGAGGCAAAAAGTATGAGACTAGATAATTTTTAGATTACTCTCAGACTTAAAAATAGTTAAAAATAACAAAAAAAGGTGAATTGTGTTCGCTATATAAAACTGTTGAAAGTTTCTTAACCCTGTCTTCTTTTTCAATTTTGTACTATTGACCTTGTAAATATATTTGACAAATGTTTTGTTTAATTATTCTCATGAATTTATTTGTATGTTTAATTTTGTTTTGTTTTTTATAGATCTTCTAATCTTTATTTTTGTTGTTTGTATTGTATATTGTATATTGCTTGTACAACTCTTTGCATTCTACTTAATTATATTGGTCCATCTTTCCCCTTTCCATCTTTAGGTATAGTTAAATTTTATTGAAATCTTTACATTTGTTAATGATCTTAAATTTCTTTGTATCTGGTAATAGAAATCTTATATAATATATTCAAAAGTTTGGACTACAGCCCAATATCTTTCAATATCATGAACATCTGTAAAATAATAAAATGCTGCCTTGCTTCTTATTTGTTCACACAGTTCTTCACCTCGGATAATGCAAATTTTTACATTTAATTTCAATTATGCTATTCTCCAAAAGTATTTCAAAATATTTTTCATCTCACATAATTTGGGAGGGAAACACTGTTTCATTTGGAAAATGTGCTTTTATATCATTGATATCATAGCCAATATCTGAGTGATTAAAACCTCCCCAGTTTAAATTTTAAAATATTTCCGATGTTTTTATTAGCATACATATTTTTTTATCTGCTTTCCTTCACTGATTTGTAACCCTGGAAGAATGGAGGTATTATGTTGTTATCTTCTAGGCTCGTATGTCACAACTAAAATACTTGTATTATTGAAAACCTGCAAACTTGGGGAATATCAACATTCATCGGTCCTCATTTGTATGCTTACAACTTCAAAAGTCCACAGTGTCTGGTGATGCAAATAAAAAGGTTCTCATGATAGTGACATTGTCTCTTTGATGAGAGACTGGAGCTGGTGACTGCGGATATTTAATAGACCAGGACACAAGTCACAGTGGCAACTGGAGATAAGTCACAGGTAGTGCTGCAAAACACAGTACTGGAGGTTGGACCAGGCAGCACCACAGGCAACAGCAGTAGGAAACAGCTCTAGAGATAGTGAGACACATGAAAGCAGCACAGGTCAACAGCCTGTTAGGTGAGAGTGCCTGTATACCCGTGGACACAGCACCAGTTGACCATTCAAAACAAGAAATTGGGGATCTGAATTAAGGTCTTCCCAGTCAAGAGTGTCTGAGTCCATCTTCACTTGCCTCTAATGGCTTCCAGGGTCCCTTCATTCCTCTCTGTGCTCCCAACAGTGGTATGATTTAAACATGATTGGCACATTTTAAAATTTGCCATGAATTTCAAAACCCAAGTCCCACTGGTGTAGGAAATCTTACCTGCACTGATGTCAGTTGTCTCTCACCATGTGTGGCAATAGGTCTAGGGGCACAGTGGAGCTGGTCACACTCTGCTGCACCAGATTTAGTCCCAATTGTTCAAGTGGCTCACAGTAGAACCAGGCATTGTCTATGATATTTCTCTTACATTGTCATTACTTTTTGCAGATTTATTTTTTTCTTTTGTCACTTTTAGCAACCTACTTTATGTTTTCTAGCAGATTTTTTTCTTCATTTTTATATTTTGTTCTTCCATTGTATTATTGAATCTTTAAACTATTTAGTGAGGATTGTTCAGTATTAAGTTTTGAGTTAAGATTTGTATGGCTTAGAAGACTAATTTTCATTTTTTTATTAGCCATTTTAGTTTCTAACTGTGCTAAGTCCTAAATTGTATGCATTTCTAGAGGATATAAACTGTGGTTTTACAATGTAGGACATGAAGATTAACTCTTATGTACATTATATCTGCAAAATAAAAAAGATGATATTGTGTGATGTATTGGTGTAAATCTTTTTAGAAATAATAGCTGTCCTAGAGTTCCTCTTCAAACAACATATAATGTCTAACAAGAAAATGACACAATTATGACACTGATTAGTCTTAGAAAGCTCAATCACTTTTTTGAAAGTCTGCTTAATATTTAGTATAGTTTTCATAACTGCTAAAATATTTTGAGAATTTAGTAAATATTTTCATTTTGAACTTTTATATATTCTAACTATATTTTGAGTCTTGCCTATCAGGCAATTTTCAATAATGTTAAGAAATCTATCTGATCACATTCCACCAAATATCTGAGGGTTTGTATATTTTTTATCTGAAATTATTGTATTTATTCAAAAATCTCCTAAAACATTTCACTTCAGGACATTTTAATCCCTTACTCATCCCTAAAATTGTCAAAGATGAATCTTACATAACAAATTTATTTAGATAATAAACTAAATCAATGCATCTGCTGTACATGTCTAAACAATGTTGGAAGTCCTAGATTTCCACCTATAACACCCAGTTGATTCCTTTTTCTGATGTACAAAAGCCAGAGTTTAGGTATGTATACTGAGTAATACCAGAAACGGGCAAAAGAAAGTTTGTGTGAAAAATGGAGTACTGCATTAGTGACCTTCCAGACCTGAAAGAAAAAGGCCCATAATTTGTTATTGCTCTGAATTTCAATTTCTTTAATGACTTTAGATTCTTTTTTTTAATTTATTTATATATATATATATATATATATATATATATATATTACATCATTTCAGTCCCTGGGGGTCACACACCATGACTTTACATTCTGATAACATCATGCTTCTATACTCACTAACTCTTCTCATTGTCTTTAGAACTAGCTTGTTTTCTTTTTCTTTTCCTATAGAATGAACATGTACTATAGACACTGATTTTAAAAAAGATCATTTTGACAAAGAAAGTCACTGCAACAGGCTACTGAAATTTAGGGGAGGCATTGAAATTTAAACTGAAGAAGTAGAGGAGATAGACACTTGGGCTGATACAAGCATGTGCTATGGAAATGGAAATAGGTTGAATTTGAACACGATAAAATTTCGTCTGAATGTCAGGAAAAGTTGTCAAATCTAAGATTTAATTAGGTAGTGGAGTAGTTTCCCAGAAGAAATGGCAGAAATTTATTGCTGGAGCTATTTAAAATTGGCCTGGACAAAACACTAGGGAATATACAGAAGGGGGCAATCTTTCACAGATCCTCGAGGATTGATGTAGCTTGCAATTGGTCTTTTACATTCCTAATGCTCATGACCATTATTCTAGCAATTCAATTCACAATGCTACCTAAATGTGTTCCTTTACCACTGTAACCCTGATAATCAGGATATTACATGATACTCACAGGACTATTCACAGTGACTTTTTGAAAAAAGTGATTCAAGTTGAATATTCTCATTTACTTTATTAATCACATGACTAGTCTGCCTGCCTGCTTCCCTATCTTTCTTCTATTATTAGGCAGGAAAATATTCCAGGAGACTCCTGATTAATATCCCTTTATTTCTTATCTCTCATCTCTATGTGAGATAATACTCACTTCTTTATGAATTCATTCATCATTTCATATTTCAACTTTCCATATTTATACAAATAATTTTCTCCATAGTTTGCTTACTTCTCCTTTTTTTTTCTTATTTTTATTGAAGTGACATTGCATTATAAAATGAAAGTTTCAGGTATTTGGTGTTGAGAATCAACATACATACACACATATACAAACACATTTAATCTAAATAAGGATCCAAAAGAAAGGATTTTGCAATGCCTTATACATATATGTCCATAATTCTGCATTCAGGATCTGGTTTAGCAACCCTCTTTGTTCAACCAATCTCTGGATAAGAAGAGGAAGGAAAACCTGAAACTAGATGAGATTCTGAACTATCTCTTCAATAGCTTTTACAGACAAATTAATAAATCTGTTTCTTTTAAGATATGTATTTTTTCTTCAAAGGAAAAATAAATTATATATACACACAAAAACACAGTATCCCTTGCTATGTACAATAAGCTTGAGATGCATTTTATTCCATTACAAAATTTCTTTCCTTTTAACAAGTGTTTGAAATATGGCCTGCACCTTACTTAGCATACACCAATATAAATCATATAGGCAAAAATTTTTTGAACTTCTCTTCCTAGACTTTTGCAACCATTTTGGTAGTTAAGAAGTACCTTCACTCTTTTCCTCATAGCTCATAGCAAGAACTAATGTAAAATATATATTTACACATATATGTACATATACATATATACCAGACATGTGCTAGGTTATCTTCCTATAATATCACAGTGAATCATGGCAGTCCTCTGAGGTAAATTTCTTATCAACTTAATTTCCAGGAAACTTATTTGTCCAAACTCACATCACTAGTAATCACTACACTAAAGACTGGAATGCAGCTAGTTTGACCCCTAGTGTATTGCATATACTCTCAAAACTTCTCTGCCTTGAAAGAACTGTGTCTCTGAATAAAAAACATAGGTTACTATATCATGTTCTGAATCCACAACCTTTGAGAGACTTTGGTATTGAAAGAGGGTAAAAAAGAGATTTTCTGACTTAACTGTTTACCCCTATCCGCCTGCTTCTCTCTCCAAAGCAGGCTACAAACAGTACTTAACTGCAATTACCTTTAACCTTAATTGGATACTCTTATTTGCCTGCTACTCTCTACAAAGCAGGCTACACACTCTTCATTAGCATTTTCACTGATCACCTTTACCATTGATATGCAAAAGCCAGCCAACTGCTCTCTGCT
>PVHY01032270.1:0-11998 GCA_004024945.1 Uropsilus gracilis
GAGGGATCAATTAATTCACAATTGTGACAAATCAATAAAATGAATAAAAAAAAATGGCCATCCTGACAAAAGCAATTTACAGATTCAATTCAATTCCTATAAAAATTCCAATGACATTTTTTTAGAGATAGAAAAGCAGTTACAGAAGTTCATATGGAATAACAAAAGACCTCGAATATCAAAAAACCTCCTGTCCAAATAAAGAGAGAATGGATGGCAAAAAATTGAAGGAAAACATAAACAGATGGGACTACATCAAACTAAAAGCTTCTGTACAGCAAAAGAGATGACAGAAAAAACTAAAAGCCCATCAGAATGGGAAAAAAATTTTTGTCCTCCACAAGAGTGATAAGGGTTTAATAACGAAGATCCACAAGGAACTCACACAATTAAACAAAAGCAAAACAAGAAGCCCAATCATAAAATGGGGTGAAGAACTAAAAAGAAACTTCTCCAAAGAGGAAATACAAATGGCCAACAGGCACATGAAGAATTGCTCACCGTCACTAGCAATAAGGGAAATGCAAATCAAAACCACAATGAGATGCCACCTTACCGCAGTAAAAATGGCCCACATCCAAAGAAGGGGCAACAACAGGTGCTGGCAAGGATGTGGAAAGGGAACACTCTTACACTGCTGGTGGGAATGTAAACTGGTCCAACCTCTATGGAAAGCTGTATGGAGGGCCCTCAAATTAATGAAAATGGAACTACCATTTAACCCAGCAATTGCTCTGCTGGGAATTTACCCAAAGGTGATTTTAATGTGGGTACAAAGGGACACCTATGCTCGGATGTTTATCGCAGCACTATTTATAATTGTAAGGACATGGAAGCAACCGAAATGTCCCAAAACAGATGACTGGATGAAAAAGATGTGGTATGTATACACAATGGAATATTACTCATCAATTAAAAATGACAAATTAGATGATTTTATGATAACATGGATGGACTTAGAGGAGTTCATATTAGCAGAAAGAAGTCAAAAAGAAAAAAACAGAAACCAAATGGTTTCACTACTATATGGGACATGGGAAAGATAAACAAAAATCCATGAAGAAAAGTGAAAACAAGCCAACAACCAAATTGAAGTACACAACCTGGGAGGGGGTGGGTATATGGGACAGGGTGGGAACAGTCAGGGGTGGGGGGTGAACCCCAGAGATCACAGGGATGTGAAATTCATATATAAATAAAGTATTAAAAAGATATTTATTGCAACACTATAACAGCCAGCCAGATGCACCCAAAATAGACAAATAGATCAGAAAGCCGTGGTATATGTAAACAATGAAATATCATTTATCAATCAAAAAAGACAAACATGTCATTCGAGGCAACATGGTTGGAACTAGTAGGAATCATGCTAGCAGGAATAAACGAAAGAAAAAGAGATATACTGGATAGTCTCACTTATATGAGGCACATAGGGAAACAAACAAATGAACTAGAAAAATTTATAACTGTCAGCAGAACTGAAGTATAGAGCAAGAAAAGGGGAGGGAGGGAAATCAGTGGTGGAATGAGAACAAAAGATTAAGATAATAGTTTACAGATGACAAAGCGGTGGGAGAAACCCGGAGTCAACAATGACATAAAATAAAATTAATTAATTCATTTAAAAAAAGGAATCACTCCTCCACCTTCCCCACTCTGCACTTTCATCTCCTTCCTATAATTTTGTGTTTAAATGCCTGTGTCAACTTATCTATGGTGCTCAGCTAAGTTGTCCATCACAGCACAGGATAAGGAACATAGCAGAAACCAAAAATTAAGAAAACACATAGAAACAAATGAAAGTAACCATTAAGAGGGTACTTCCTATTTCCCCATGACCCAGAACACATCTAAGAGGTATAAGCTGGATGTCACCTAGCTTGGTAAAGAGGCTGTAATACCTAAAGACAGCTGTCTCAGAAACAAAAAATCAGTGATGTCCAAGAAAGGCAGATTCAAGATTTATAGCATTGCTTACTTTCCACTTGCCAGAAGAGCAGACTCTCCACTGACAGAATTAAGTTTGACTTTGGTCCCCCTCATTGCATAGAATAACAGTAGATAAATACATTCACTGGACCTTTACCCAGTTTTTTTTTTTTTTTTTTTTAATTTTGACAATACAGAAATCTTTGAAATAATTTTATGGAAACGTCACTGAAAAATTCAGAATTCAGTCAGCTTTCCACAGAGTTATCTTTCCACAGGTTGTTCCTAGACTCTAATCTTCACTCTTCATTCTTTAATAAACTATTTAAATTTTGTTGGCCTCAATTCATTTTCCTCTTAACACAGGCTAGGTAGAAAATTTTGGAGTTGTGACTTGGCACTTTTGGAATTTTCCTCAGGGAAATGCTTTAGTTGCTTTACTATTCTAATTCTCGGGACATCAGGACCTAGAGAGAAGCATGTTCCCAGTGCAAATGATAGCTTGATTGTTTTTGTTTCCCATAAAAGACATTTTTTAAGATTAGTGGGTTTTGTGCAGTAGTTCATTTGAAAATTATAGTTTCCAACATCTTATTTTGGTTGATCTGGATAATTCAACACTAAAATGAAGTATGCTGTATAAGTCTATTGTTTTTAAGGTGAGAAACACAGTATTTCATTATTCTCTTTCATATTAAGCTTTGTAGAGATAGCAATTCTGACAGTTTTCTCTCAAATGAAAATCCAAAAAAAATCGTATGTTTTGTTGATTTTGATTCTTTCTGTAATCTAACTGATAAAGCTATTGCATTTTGATCTGTAACTCTTATCCCATTGTTCTTCTATTACAAACAGAAGAATATGCTATAAAATAGGAATTTAGGAAACTAGCAGGGAGACTGCAAAGCTAAGAAAAAACAGCTTACAAGGATCATTTGCTATTCAGTTAACACTCTGAGTTAACTGAGTGTTAAACCTTTTTGGGAACTGAGGTGTAACTATTGGCATACCAAATAATAAATAGACCCACTAGGCCAATATATATGTAATAAATGTTATGTAAATATCAATCCTCTTTCTAAAATATGCTACTGAACAGTTTTTTTTTTTTTTTGTACTGCTGTTGACCTCAGGAATGTGACAATACAGCTATGCAGGCAAACTACTGTACAGAATGTGCTCCCCCCTGGGAGTCTGAAGTGGACCCTAACAAGTTCTGTTCACAGGATTCCTACTACAGCAACAGGGGGTAGACGAAGACAGAAGACTCAGCACAGATTAAAAAAAAATACAAATCCTTAAATCTGTACAAAGGTGGCATTTACAGAGAAAATAATGGAGGTTTAAATTAAACACTCGAGGGAAGTCTGATGTGGGCACATTCCCCTTGGTGACCCTGGTTCTGATAGATTTGATCTTGAAACCAGTTAAGTGTGAGGAAAAAAAGAATTCCCACCTGAGCAGCCACTTCAGGCCAAGCACTTGGAGAGATTGACCATCTCACTGAGTCCTTGTTCACATTAGATGTGGTAGATGGTACTTCCTTCACCAGTTCATCCTGTGCTCTTGTGCCTCCCTTAACTGAAATTGCCCTCCCCACAGGCAAGACTTCATTGAAATGTTTAGTAACTTTTAACTCCAGACTCAGACCTGTTTCTGACATGAAGATTCTTGCTTATTCCAAAACATCCGGTTCAGGACATGACCAGTATGTGAAAACATCCAAGAAATGAAGATCTATGTATGTATGTATGTATGTATGTATGTATGTATGTATGTATGTATGTATGTATGTATGTATGTATTTGTCTTGTCTGTCTGTCCATCCATCTGTCCTTCTGTCCATCCATCTATCCATATATTATTTTGTAATATATCATTATATATTTGGTCCTGTGCATTATTGTTTCCCCCCAAAGAATCTTCAACTCCATTGAACAGAAGATGCTCATATACCCAGCTGCCTTGGAAACCACTAATACACTTTTTGTTTGTAAAAACTGACCCATCTGGACATTGCATAGAAGTGCTAAAAAGCAAAATGTGATGTTTTGCATCTTCCCCTTTTCACTACCACCATGTCTTCAGAGCCAACTCTGCTGTATCAAGTGGCAGTATGATGTGGCTGTTTTCTTTTTTTTTTTTTTGAACCAAATAACAATAACACACCATTATCCTGTATATGCTATATTTCTTCATCCATTTATCACGGATATCTGGACTATTTCTCATTTTGGGTCACTAACTACAATGGTGTTACAAACATTTATGTAAAGTTTTTGTGTAGACATATATAATATAGCTTTTAAATTCTCCTGGCATGGAAACCCTAAGTGTAATTGATGATCTATGTTGTAATTCTTTGTTTAATATTATAGTATTTTTCCCAGTGTTTTCCATAGTCACTGCACTATTTACATTTACTTTTTCCACCAGTCATGTTCCAACATTTTTAATATCACCATAGCCTGTTATTTATTCCCTTTATTTCCATCCTGCTCTTCATCTCATTTATTATAGACATAAAATTGAGTGGGCTGGCAAAGGGAGGGAAGACAATGACAGTTTTAAATCCAAACCTTGAAAGCTAACCATAGCTCTAAGGAAGGGAGGGAGATGGTGAGAACCAAGTGGAGAGAGCAAGTTGGACTGTGGTTGAGGACTGTGGGTGCTTTGGTAATGGGAGCGCTATGGTGAAAACACCTGATGGTAGAAATTCTATACTACCAAATATTACGATGTAAAAAAATAATACTTCATTATATTATGAAAAATACATAACCATGCTAACACTCCCATTTACTTGTCACTTCCTTATCTCTTGTCTTCCCAAAAAAGTCATTCCTCTGTTAGTTCGGAATTTTGATTTCTCTAAATTGTAGATACTCATGCAGCCACATCTTCTGAGGTCCTTATCTAAACATTTAATCTCATATCTTGAGAAAGTGTCCCCAGTCAGTGAATTATGGCACATCCATTCTTATGTTGGAACTCCTTTGAACAAGCACCCTCAAAATCCAACCCAAGCTAAGAAGCACAGTCTTGTCACCCACTGATGCATATTAAACAGTTTGCGTGTCTCTTTGCAGTGTAAGTTCTTTTCATTTTTAACAGCATGTCATAGCTGGGTTCTTCTTGAATTTAACCCTAAAATTGGTCTTGCCTCTTGGAGGATCAGCAATGTACCTCCCAGTGGAGGCAGTTATAAAGAGTTGAGATTTCTGCAAGATTCCAGGCAAGGGAAGTACCAGCTTTTATGGAGGTTGGGCTTCCTCTCCAGTGTGTTTGGTGAAACTGAAGAGATAGTATTCTTGGAGGTATTCACCAGGATACCCCATCCCATGTCCCATGTTCAAGTTCTAGGTTTTCCAGCAAGGGCCCTGGTATTAGCATAGCCCTGACTGGGTATCTCTGGATTTCTCTAACTATAAAATCTGTCTGAGCCCATGGATGTGCTCATTTTTCCAATATAGGACATGAAGGGCTCCTTGTCAGCTACCACATAGCCCTCAAAAACTTACACATGGACTTTCAGTATTTGTAAAGTACACTTAGTGTGATGATTATTCTGTAGGTTGGTAATACAGTTTACAAAGCCAGTCAAAATTGTTGTTCTTGTATCCCTCCTATTTTTTGAATTCTGAACCATCATTGATAAGTATATTATGAGGTCAACACTAGTAAAATCTCCAGCCATGTGTGTGCCATTTTGAGTCACGGATTTTGACTGCCTCACATTCTGTCAGCATGAGTTCTTTTTGAAAGCTGGTTGGCAAGAAGTCAGTCAATTGTTCTCCAAATTCAATTTTATCTCATTTTCTATGTCTATACCAGTATCTTTTATATATATATATATATATATATATATATATATATATATATATATATATATATATATATATATATATATATATATATGGTACTGGCACATATGCCTTTAAGAAACCTTTAAGCTTTTAAGAAACACTCACCCAGATGGGGTTAAATATATAAGAAATTCAAGGGAGGCAGGCCTGTGAAAAATTAAGAGTAGAAACAAAAATAGAGAAAATTTCCAGATCACCATGCCAATCTAACATCTGTGAAGGAGAGAGGAAAAATGGATTATGAAAGATGAGTTTCAGATCACAACACATTGAAAAAGTCACAGAGCCTTAGTAAAGGTTGTTGACTGGCAGAAAACCACAGTAGGTAGGAACAGGCCAGCTCTAATAACCCTAAATTATTGGATAGTGCCAACCTAGGTAGGAAGGCCATATCTGCCATGTGATACACCGCTTGGTGCCCAGAGGGAGGGTGGCAGGAAGCTGTGCTGCAGCAGGTCTCTTGACAACCTAGGAAGGCAACAATAAATATTGAAGAAAGACCAAAAATTGAACCAGAACTCTCATTGCTGGAGTCTACCATTGTTATCTATCCTCCAGTCTCAACCTTCCGAATAGCTAAGACTACAGGTATACACCACCATGCCCGGCATAGTGCAGTATTTTGAAATCCAAGTTAATGAAGCGATTCAAGGAGAGAGTAAGTGGTGCTGGTAATTCAAGAAAGGAGATTAGCAAAGCAGTTATCATTGGTGACCACTTACTTAACTAATATTGCCTAATCCCTGTTTGAAGGCAAACCTTCTTTATCTCTTCCAAATGTCATCTCGTTTGCCCTAAATCTAGAAATGATTAATGTTCTCAGCAACTTCCAAATGTACAAACGAGCATAATTAGCTATAGTTACCATACTGTACAGGATACACCCAAGACATATCCCTCTTACAATTTGTACCTTCTGCCCACCAGCCATTTTTCCAGTGCCACTTCCCACTTCTACAACTACTAATCTGTTTCCTGTATCTATGAACTTGATATTGTTTAAGTTCTATACATATAATTAGAATTACTTTATAATTCTTTTTGTTTCCCTGTGTTCATTTTGACTGGGAGAACTTCACCAACAATTCACTTGTGTGTAATCTATGTCTTACTCTTCCTTCTGGGGCACCTAATATTGCTACCAATGTCGGCAGTGACTTTCTTTTTCTTTTTTTGATTAGTGCTTGACATATCTGCAAATATTGATGGACATTGTTTTCTTAAAATGCATTTTGTGCTATATGATATAACCACACTTACTGAGACCTTACTATGTTCTAATCCCCTCCTTGATGGTAGTGTTGTTCTGTCCAGGACTATCATAGCAACCTCCATTCATAGTCTTCTCTATTCCAATTCATTTCTTGCCAATTTTTTTTCAATCTTGAGCACAGCCTATGAATCTCATTTAAAAATCACACAGATTAAATGCCTCTGAAACTGTTCCAAAGACCTTTTTATTTATGCACAACAAATTTGATCTGACGATAAAAGTTAATATATGACATACAAAACTTCTTATCAATGGTGATTGTGAATCCATTAAACAAACATAGAAAGCTGTCAGTAAATATTGGCCAACCATTGTAGTTTTTAAGACTACAATAGTATGAAAGACAGGTATCCCCTCTTGCAGGGGTTCTGTTTTCATTCACCTTTAAAATTTAATTAGGCCTAACTCTTATTGAAACTGTTTCCCAGAGAACAAAGGTAAGATGATGCTATTTTTCCATAGTTACTTGGTAATGTTTTCTTAATTGCTACAGACTTTATCCTGGTCAGTTTTTAGATGATAATTTACTAAAACAGAATATAATATTGTAATGTCTGTTAATCAAGAACATTCCATGACTATTTTGTAATTCAAAGCTTAGTAACTTTTATTCACAATTTCAGAAAGTAAAAAAGCTGAACTAATATAAAAGGCAATTTTTTATTTCAACCAATAATTATATATTAGTTGATATATGATAGAGGGAATTTGTAATAACCTGCGATGATTTTGATTTTACATTATGAAAACAATTTTCTGAGACTTCATATAGCATTATGTATTTTAAAATAAAAAGCATTCATAATATTTTAAAATTTTAAGTACATATTTCATATGAATTTCATTTTTATAATATTCTCATAGATTTTAATTTTTCTTTTCATCCAAAAAGAATTGAAGCAGAGGGAAAATTAAGTGCCTTCACAGGAAATCTTCCACAACTGAAATGCTATTTTCAGTTGTTTCATTAAAAGATGGAAATATCCAGAATTATCCTTGTGAGTTGGATGTACTTCAGAAATAAACAGACACTGTGACTCTTCAATTCTGATACTTTTGTGCTCATTAAAAATTGTTGTGTTTTTAAATCATCAATCAAACCATGCTTTTTGATTTTAGTCCAGGTTTCAGGGATTTCTTTTTTTTTTTTCAATTATTACCAGGATTTTATTTTATTAAAATTTTATTATGAATCATTTTTTGTTTACATATTCATGTATATATGCATAATATATATACATAATGTATATGTATATATATATATCCACACATATATATTCAGCATTGCATTCCTAAGGGTTCTCCCTCTACCTTATCACATGTGCCCTCATTTTCTGGTATTTTCCTTCTATCTCTGATCTGTAATGACAGAGGAACCACTTCCAGTATGACTGAGAGGATAAGTCTGGGATGATGCTCCATGTGACACATTCCCCTCCTGCCTGTTTACAGGTCTTTTATGGGATAGTTTTTGCCACCCTGCAAAAGATATAAACAACTGCTTGCTACTGAACTAGTAACCAATGACAAAGTAATTTGTCTTATACCATTTCCTTCGTTTGACAGTCAAAGGACAGTGGAGAGGAATACTGTGGTCTCTTTCATGTGAGGGGATTGTATTTGGACATTTCTCCACAGAGGGTACACTATTTCCATCAGTTACAGAGGTTTTCAGATAGCATTTCCCAACTTCGGGAACAATTTCTTCTACATATATGCTCAGACAATTCTGTTCTACTGTCTTCATTGCAGGATCCAAAGCTTCACCCAAGGCTTCTCTGATGCTAGTCATGATGTTGCATCCTAATGTTCTCAGTCATTTTAGTAAATCTTGAATTAATGTATTCAGTAATCATATTTATAATATATATATATATATATACCATCAATGTTTTAAAAATTATTTTATAGATACACACATATACTTTTCATATAGTTAATACCCCAAGGTTCTCCCACCACCATGTTACTTGTGTACTATCATCTTAATTTCCTGTGCTCATTCCTCCCCCAACTTTATCCCAAATGTTTTTTAATTTGATAAAAAATCTTGTATATTTTGACATGTTTGTCAAGATGATTTAAAAACTCTTACTAGAATTTTCCTTTAGTTTGTGCACTAAGTTTCTCTACTTCCTGAAACGTTCCCAGAGGATGGTTTCAGCATCCACATCAATGGGAGGATGTATGACTGGAGAGTTGAAACCAGGTCAAAGAAAAACAAGACTTTTTGACTTGAACTCAAACCACCTATGCCTGTTTCTCCCTAGGAGGCAGGCTCAAAATAGTTAATTAGCATCTTCACTGTTCACCTACTATTGGTATGCAAAAATCAGCTACCAGCTTCTCTCAGCTCTCTCCCCCCGCTCTCAGACCTAAAAAAGAAAAACTGAGAAACACAGTTTAAACTTTAGACTAGTTTGCCTCAATTTACCCTCTTTTAGACTTTTGTGGGTTCTTTCCACCATCCCCAGCCTTCTCACCAAAATCCCAATCAAAGCAAGACTGTCAGAGTGCAGACTAATTTACTACTAAACAAAGTGATTACCTAATTACTACAAAAGGAAACATGTAAGTAAAACTCTAAATTACTTTAACATTGTCCAAAACCTTTCTCAACATTGTCCAAAGTCCTTTCCCCAGATTGTCTAAAATTCCTCAGTCTCTTTAGTCCTGATCATCTCACCAACATCAGTAAGTCAGAGTTCATCTCTGTTTGAAGACATCTTCCTTTGGCATGCTCCAACTCTTTCATGCCATCTTCTCCTTGTCTTCCTCCAGGTACTAGAAGAAGCTCCATAGTACCGGAGCGAGCAAAGTTCACTTTCTTTTCTGGCCTGACTTTTGCAGGCCTCTCCCAGACACAAGTTAAACTCAGAAAAACAAACCCCAACCCGGAGTTCAAATCTCCAAACTCCTTAGCTATCTTTAACACACATGCTGCTAGCCTGGGTCAGCCAAAGGCTGCAGGCTCCAGGCTTTGGCTGCATGGACAAGCTGACATGGATTACATCTTCATCCCACAAAATGGCAGAATCCAAACCTGAATCAGAATCCGAATCTGAACCAGAATCTGAATCTGTTTCTTTGTTTCAAACCTCTTCATATATTTTCCTTTCTGTTTTTCCACCTTCCAGAAACAGCTCCTGAATTGTTACATTACAAAGAAAAAACATATCTTACTTCTTCCCCCTCCTTGTATATTTCTGAAAGGAAATTCTAATCAAGGCCATTCTCACATTTTAGCATATCTTCCTTGAAATCTGCAATCTTGAGTAGGAGACAATGACTCGGGGCGGGGCGGGGGGGGGGGGGGGTTTAGGTGCCCCATATCAGAGTGATTTGCTGACACATCACAGATCCACTTTTCCTGAAGTACATTGTATCTTTTTTTCACCTACTTACCAATTTGTGGCCAAGCTCCTGATTTCAGTTTGTTTCAGAGAGACTTATATGTAGAGTAGATTTCCTCTGGAGTCTGAGGCTTGTCAGGTTTCTGATTCACTAGAACCAGACTATGACTTGCTCTGCGAAAGAGGCACCGGAATTTATCTTCTGGGCAGGAGAGAAAACTGGCATTGAAGCTGCTTTAGGAAAGCAAATGTTAAGAAGGACAAGTTAAACTTGAGAATGGCCTTAATTAAAATATCCTTTCAGAAAGATGCAAGGTAATGTGGTAACTCAGGAGCTATTCCCTAGAAGGTGGGAAAATAGAAATGAGAAAATATATAAATGGAATTGAAACAAAGAGAGGGAGGTTGCCATTTGTAGGATGTAGGGACTTTGGAGGATGAAGATGTGAGCCATGTGAGCTTAGCCATGTGGGCAAGGACTGGGATCTTGCAGCTTTTGGCTGACCTAGGTGAGTAGCATGTGTGTTCAAGAAAGCTAAAAGGTTGCTGATTTGAACTCCATGTTGGATTTGTTTTGCTGAGTTTGATTTGTCTCTGGGAGAGGCTGTATGAAAGCCAGGCCTGAGAAGAGAATGAACTGAAACCAGGTAAAAAGAAAAAAAGGCTTTTGACTTGAACTTAGAACACCTCTGCCTGCTTCTCCCTAGGAAACAGGCTCAAAACAGTTAATTAGCATCTTTATGTTTACCTACTGTAGAGATGCAAAAATCACCTATTAACTAACTTCTCTCAGCTCTCTCCCCCTCTGACCTAAAAAGTAAAAACTTAGAAACACAGTCTAAATTATAGACTAATTTGCCTCAATTTATACATCCTTATTTCTATTTTCCTGCCTTCCAGGAACAGCTCTTAAAAAAACAAAAACCAAAAAACCTGTTTTACTTCTTCCCCCTTGTATCTTTCTGAAAGTAATTCTAATCAAGGCCATTCTCACATTTTAGCATATCCTCCTTAAAATTTGCAATCTTGAACAGGAGACAATGACACCCAGGTGGGTAGGCATCCCCTATCAGAACTTCGCTGGTTTTGGTGCTCTGCAGCTTTTTTACACTACCTGGAGGACAAGGGAGAAGACAGCATGGAGGAGTTTGAGCACACCAAAGGAGCACGCCGAAGGAAGATGTCTTTGCATGTGTGGAGATGCACTCTGACTGACTGGATGTTGGTGAAATGATCAGGACTGAGAGACTGAGGGTTTTGGACAATCTAAGCAAAGGACTTTGGACAATGTTGAGAAAGGTTTGGACAATGTTATAGTAGTTAGAGGTTTGAAGCTGGGGACCCAGTATGGACCCAATTCCTTTCACTGAGAAAGGACTGTGGGCATTGCTATCACCTGCATCTGAAAGATACAGAGACTAAGACTAGCCTGAGACCAGATAAGGCCACTTCCCCTTTTTACTGTAAAGTGATTATCTGGGCAGACTTGGTGATTATGCTAATGAAGGGTCCTGAGGTGGCAACTCCCAGGGCAGGCCCAGAGGGAAAAGGGAAGTACAGACCACCAAGGTTGTGGT
>PVHY01032271.1:0-11993 GCA_004024945.1 Uropsilus gracilis
ACTCTGGAACCCAGAGTTTTCAAGCCTGTTCAGACTCACATCATATCTAAGGCAGGGAGGAGCGCGCCTAGTGTATTGGAAACTGGGATCAAATCAGTCCCGTTACTTCTCTGAGCCTCAGTTTTCTTGTTTGCAGATTGGAAATAATTCCGACGACAAGAAGGGTTGCACAGACGTGATGGGCGGGCGCGCACGTGCAGTGTCGCTCAACACCCGCGTGAGAGGATGGGGGCCGGGGGGGCCGGGGAGGGGGGGCCGGCTCGGCCGGTTCGGGCCGCAGCCTCCAGCATCTCCCACTGCTGCTCTGCGGCCCCCGCAAGCCTAGGGGTCCCTGCGCTTTTAGAGAGGTCCATGTACCCCAAGATGTCACTCTCTGGGTGAGGAGGCTGCAGTATCACCCCTTGCCAGGGCTGCACCCCAAGTCAGGCGTGGTGGCCCCCGCTAGGCCTGGGCACTTCGCACCGTGCTCCCCTTCATCTCAACTTATTTACCCTCAGGCTTCCCTCCATGGTGCGGGGTACAGAGGCGTCCTGCAGTGTCCCTGGAGCCACAGATGTGGGGTCCGGGGTCCGGAGGCGCAGTGCGCATGTCTTCAAAGCCTCCCCAGAGCTGAGACCTGGCCCGTGGCCGTGGCCGTGGCCATGGCCTCACCAATGGCGCCCAGCACAGCTGTTGAAGTGTTCCTGCCTCTTAGCATATTTCGAAGGACCCGCCCCCTCAACCTCCCCCCCCCCCCAGGGCCCGAGTTAAACAACAGCCTCTGAGTAAGGGCGAGTGCCCAGGTGGCCTGGGTCATCTGGTGAGCCTTGCCCCGCTCTCCTAGCATCTGACCCTCTGCTGCAGGCTCATAGGTCCATCATCCATGGGCTCCAGCAGCTAAAGATGTCAGAGCCTTCGGGGGGTTTACAGCGTCCACGCACTCAGGGAACCAGGGACGCAGGCACCAGGTAGGGAGGCTGGGCCAGTTGAATGGCCAGCGGGCAGGGCAGGCGGGCCAGCCCCCCAGGCCCCCAGGAATCACACTCTTTCACTGGCTCCCCCTTGCATTCCCTTTGCGTTCTCCTGCTGCTCCCCTCACCCTCTCCCACCGGGATGGGACGGGGCCCTTTTAGCCTCACCCCCCAGGCCCAGGTGACCCCACCCACGCATGCGCACACCCACTGGGCCGTCCAATCACGGGGAGAGGGCGACACCACAGGTGCTGGTCATGGAGCCCAAGGGCGGAAAAACCTGACCCCTTCATTCACCCTACACCCCCTCCTCTGCCTCCCAGTCTTGGGCAACAGCTGAGATTCAGGGCAGAGGGTTTCGAGACCATCTGCCCCCTCCCCCATCTCCCAGAGGTGACGTGACTTGGGGCTGACAGAGCAGGCTGCTGGGGGGCGGCTCCCGACCCTCGGTCCTGGGGGCCCTTCTGCTTCCCCACCTCCCACTCTGCTTCGCTGCCCGCCTTGGCCCTGAGCTTGGGCTCAAAGGAGCCTGAGCGGGAGGGGAATCGCTTTACATATTCGCTAATCGGGTCTGGAGAGAGAAGGGCCTGGAGCTCATCAGCCAGGAAGGAATCCAATTTGCCTTTTATGGCCCCGGTTATTGGCCGTATTTTGTGGAGATCTTTTTAGTTTTTATTAACCCGGTGCTTCGGGGGCGAGAGCCGGCTGGCTGGTGGGGGGGGGTGGTTCCGGCCGGGGGGCTTCCAGGCCGGGCGCTGCAAAGCCTCTGGTCTCATGCGGAGCCGTGGTCAGGCCTTGCACTGGGGGTGGGGCTGGGAGGGGCCGGGTGGGCTGGCCACGGCAGGCGGTGAGGGCTTCAGGAGCCTCTGACTCCCCAGGCAAGGGCCGTCTGGGGGCCTGGCTGTTTCGCGGGCTCCGTCCTGCTGCGGGTTTATTAAGCCTTTATTGCCTTTTTCCTTGGAGAGGCTGAGGCTGCGTGGCTGGTGCCGGAGCCAGGCCTGGTGGGTCTGGACCTGAGGCTCGAGCTGTGCAGGCAGAGGAGGGGGAGGGCGAGGGGGGTCAGTTGTGGGGAATTGCTTCTGGCAGTCGAGCGGGGGGGCGAGAAGGCAGCTCTCTGACATGGGCCTGCAGCGCTGCGAGCGGCCCGGCCTGCTGGGGGGAAGCAGCGTTGCCCAAGCCTCGCCCGGCGCTGGCCTCCGTTTCCTTCTGGCCGGCCCCACCCGAAGAACTGGCAGGCGGATCTGGATCTGGGGGCCTGTTCATATCCCCTTCTCTGGACAGTGTCCTGTTCCCGCCCAAATGCCACCACTGCTGCCCCTCCCACCCTCTGGCCTTCCTCCCCACCCCCCGTGGCCAGAGAGAGGCGCTTGGAGCAGTGAACCCCGCTAGAGATCCTGCGGCCTGAGTCCATCCAAGCGCCTGGGGGTCAAACCTGCAGAGAAGCCAGCGTGGAGCCCACGCAGGGGTGAGGGCGGGGCGGGAGCAGGAGGAGGCTGAAGGCTCCGTCAGCTGCTGGAGGGAGCAGCTAGGAGTTGGACCTGTGGTCAAGGACCTGGGGGGCTTTCACAGCTGGTCCTGGACCACCTGCAACAGTCACCCTGGGAGCTGTGTCACATGGCTGGGCCCCGCCCCTCCTCCTGAGTGGCAGGAGTGG
Organism: Uropsilus gracilis; assembly: GCA_004024945.1. Lineage (NCBI taxonomy): Eukaryota > Metazoa > Chordata > Mammalia > Eulipotyphla > Talpidae > Uropsilus > Uropsilus gracilis. Next base: position 2,605 of record PVHY01032271.1, read on the forward strand.
GCACCCCGCCCAGGAGTTTGCATTTGAGCGCCTGTACCTGGGGAGGTCCAAGGGCCTGCGAGGCAGAGAATAAGCTTGCTCTGGCCAGCGTGTGGCCGTGACCGCTGGCCGATGCCCCTTCCAGGCGCTTCCCCTCTGGAAGCTCATCAGTGTCACACCCGCTATGGTGACTCAGCAAGCCGGTGCCACCATCCTGTCACAGAGGCAGGGTGCGGGCCAAGCCGCACATGTCTGCATCGCTCAGCCAGGTTTCAGGGCTGGGCAGGAAGGTGGGGTCATGTGGATTTAAGATCCTTGCTGGGAGGGACGAGGATGTGTGCTGGAGTCCCCAGGCCCCTTCCTTGTGCATCTGGAAGGCACGGCCTACCTCTGTGGCTGTCTCCTTTTCAGATTCTGGGGAGGGCTTGGCCTTCTTAGGGAAGACACTAAGGAGCCCCTAGAATCCACATGCTAGGGGGGACTTGTACCCTTACTTTCCCTCTGGGATACTTGGTACCCCCAGATTAGTCAGTGCTCCCCAGAGAAACAGAACCAATGGGATGTAGGAAGATGCTAGAGAGATAGAAAGCAGGTAGATAGATAGATAGATAGATAGATAGATAGATAGATAGATAGATAGATAGGTAGGTAGGTAGGTAGGTAGGTAGGTAGGTAGGTAGGTAGGTAGGTAGGTAGATAGATAGATAGATAGATAGATAGATAGATAGATAGATAGATAGATAGATAGATAGATAGATGTCAGACAGACAGATAGACAGGTAGGTAGGTACGTAGTAGATAGATGACAGACAGACATGACAGACAGACAGATAGGTAGATAGATGACAGACAGACAGACAGACTGACAGACGAGACGGAGAGACAGAGAGATGGACAGATAGATAGATAGATAGATAGATAGATAGATAGATAGATAGATAGATAGATAGATAGATAGATAGATAGATAGATAGATAGATAGATAGATAGATAGATAGATAGATAGATAGATAGATAGATAGATGACAGACAGACAAATAGACAGACAGGTAGGTAGGTAGTAGATAGAAGACAGACAGACAGACAGACAGACAGATAGATAGATAGATTGATAGATGACAGACAGACTGACAGACAGACAGATAGATAGATGACAGACAGACTGACAGACAGACAGATAGATAGCCCCTGTGATTCTGGAGATGGAGAAAGTCCAAGATCTTCAGGCAAGCTGGAGACCTGGGAGAGCTGATGATGTAAGTTCCTGCCCAAACGCCAGCAGGCTCAAGACAAGAAAGAGCTGAGGTTTCAGCCTGAGTCTGAAGGCAAGAAGAAGCTAATGTCCCAGCACAAGCCGTCAGCAGAAAAAGTTCCCTCTTCCTCAGTCTTTTTCTTCTATTCAGATCTTCAACTGATTAGATGAGGCCCACCTACGTCAAGGAAGAGCAATCTGCTTTAGCTGAAATCATGTGTGATTAACTCTGAGGACCCCATGTCCCAGCCAAGCTGATGGATCATTTTAGCCACCCCACCCTTGCTCTCACTGAAGGGAAGGCGGGGCTTGAACCTAGTGGAGACTTACTTTCTGTCACGCTCTGAGCTGTCACCTGCTTGAGGTAGAAATGCAGGACCTGAGTGGGTTCAGGTCTCATGGGGTTGTAATAGGCTAAAGGGAAGCAGGTTTCTTCCACGAGGCCTGACATCTCAAGTCTCAAGGAAGCAGGGGCTACCTGGAAGGGCAGGGCTTTGGGGCTCAGTAGACTTGAGGTTCAGTCTCTACATCTGTCCTCGTTAGCCCCCCCACCTTGTGTGACCACAAGGAACTCCTTTTACCTGTCTGTTCATTCTGTAAAATGGGGGTGCTCCTCAGGCCACCTTTGTGGGCTGATGCGGAGCTGAAACTGGTCCTTGCGCGTGGTGACTGCGTAGCTAGTGATTATGTTAGGATTCTCTTAATGGCGTCCTAGCCTCTCCACCGAGGCAGTTGGCTGATGGCTTCATCCTTCTAAGTGATTTTCCCTGACTCTGCTCCAGTATCTCCAAAGCTTCTGCAACCTCCTGACCTTCGATAAGTGCCCAGGTCTTCAGGAAGGGCCCAGAAGTCTGGATGGTGGGCACCTAGCCAGGACGTCAGAGGCAGGCAAAGGACTTGGCAGTGATGTCTGGGAAGGGCTGGGCACTCCTTGTTCCTCTGCTCCCTTTCCCGCCTCGGAGGAGCTGGCCTGGCCAACGGGGCAGACCCGTATTCAAGAAGCAGAGAAGGACAGAACGTTCCCCACGTAAGCATCTTGGGGATCATGTCGCTATTCAGCTCAAAAGATCTCAGTCTGAGCTCCCACCCACACCTCTCAGCCCATGGGCAGGAGACACAAGAACTCTCAGAAGCTTCCAAGGACCAGAGCTGATCCAGAGAGGCAAAACACCCCGAGACAGGAAGAAAAAGCTGATTAGCACCTAATTGCCGTTAAATTATATATACATATACGTATTTTAAGTTGAATCTGCATGTCTAATGTGATTTTTTGATTACATTTTAATAGTCTGGCTGGGATGGGGGATGAAGAAGGAAGGTTCTGTCACCCTCTGCCAGAAGGAGGGAGGCTGTAAACAGGGCTGCAGTGGCTCTGGTGTGGGCCTGCATCCTGGGGGGCTGCTTGGAAACGCACAGGCCCAGCGGGGGGGCTGGGGGTGTCTTTGAAGCCATGCCGCCTCCCACCCAAGCCCGGTTCTGTCCAGATGGGTGAGTCCATCTGGCTTGTGACTTAAGGCTGCCTCTTCCCTTAGACCTTAAAAATAGCTCCCCTATTTTGGCTCTTCGGGTCCACATGTCATCTTCTCCAAGCCTGGCTGTTCCCTGGGGCTGCCAAAGACTCCCCACCCCTCACCCCTGCCCCAGGATTCGGTGATGAACAGATCCAGGAGGCCTTCAAGAGTCCCGAGTCTGCCTCTGCACTGTGACTGTAGGCAGGTCCCTTCTCCTGACTGGGAAGTGACCAGTTCTCCCACCTGTGACATGAAGCCATGGAACTCGCTCTGATGTCCCCTCTGGTCCAGTGGACCATGACCTACTCCCCACTTGTCTTAAAGCTCCCTCTCTGCATCTTGAGGGGAGAGCAGGTGCCACCCTCGTCCCTTTCTTTACTCCTTTGACCTTTGCCCGCGCCCTTGCTCCCCAGCCCTTCAAGGAGGAGCTTCCTGCTCATGCTTGAGCCAGTTCTCACCATCCGCACTCCAGGGAGCACTCGCTCCTCCCCCTGTGCCTAGTAGGGTAACTCCTCACAGGCTGTTAGCAAACCCCTTGCACGCGCGCACACATTCTGTTTTAAAATCGTATGTCTCACGCTCAGACTGTACCCGATCGTTGCCCAAAAATTGGAAATAGGCAATACAGAGGGAGAAAATCAAAATCCCCCACAATCCTCCCTGACAGAGATAACTGCCGCTCATGGGTTGTTTAACGGTGTGGATGTGATTGGGGAGGGTGCGAGAACACTGGGACTTTGCTACAAACACGGCTTGGGTTTGGCCTAAGCCTGACCCTTGAAACTGGGCCAGGTTCTTCCTTCCCTTGGGTCTGCTGGTCCTGGTGGGAGGTGTCCCCTCCACTTTGCCAGGAGGGGGACTTTGGCCCGGGGATGTGTGTCCCCCGAGTGGCCCAGAGTTTAATCTTGACTGTCTCTGTGTGAGCATGTATGTGTGAGACAGAGATAGACAGAGACAGAGACAGACAGAGACAGAGATAGACAGAGACAGAGACAGAGATGGACAGAGACAGAGATAGACAGAGACAGAGATAGACAGAGACAGAGACAGAGATAGACAGATAGACAGAGACAGAGATAAACATATAGAGACAGAGATAGACAGAGACAGAGATGGACAGACAGAGACAGAGATAGAGACAGAGATAAGACAGAGAACAGAGATAGACAGAGACAGAGATAGACAGAGACGGACAGACAGAGACAGAGATAAGACAGAGACAGAGATAAGACAGAAACAGGTAGACAGAGATAGAGACAGAGACGGACAGAGACAGAGACAGACAGAGACAGACATAGACAGAGACAGAGATAGACACAGAGACGGACAGAGATAGAGACAGAGATAGACAGAGACAGAGATAAACATACAGAGACAGAGACAGTGATAGAGACAGAGACAGAGATAGACAGAGATAATTTGCAATTCGCCATCCAGCTGAGGGAGGGCGCGAGGCAGGTGCTGGCTGCTACAGAGGCGCAAGAGCCCCCCCCAGCCGAGCCTCCCTGGGTTGGGGGCATCCCTCAGCCCCACCTCCTGGCCTGCAGACCGGGATGCAGCCATGCCTGGTATCTGGAGCTTCCAGGCAATTCCTGGGGTGTCCCGCTGGAGGCCTTGGGCCTTCCCCTCCCAACGGGAGATGGGGCCCCAGGAGGGCAAAGGAGATTCCAAGGGCCACGCCGGACGTCAGGCTGAACCGGCCTTGGGCTGCTCGGACTGACCACCAGGCTGCCCAGAGTCCTCACGTGCACCTTCTCTTTCCGGGAGGGGGAGGGGACCGCATCCAGGCTACTTCCACTGTTCATCCTCTTCAAGCGCCTTCCCCTGCAGAAGAAAGCACCGCTTTGCTCTTCTCCTGTACTGGCATCTTGTCTCCTATCGCCTGTTAGATGATTCTAGCATCTAACCCGATTCTTGGCACTTCCTTTTCCTGCCTTTATTCGGGATCTCTGCTGAGCTCGGACCCCTCCGGGAGTGCTTTATGCCCCAGGAGCCTAGCAGGGAATAGTGTCAGCCAGCTCTCTGCTCCCTTAAAGTGCAAGTTCACCTGGCTCTGGGAGGCAGGATGGGGGTGTGCCCAGTGTGCTGGTCACAACTGTGCAGCAAAGCCGTCTGTGGGGCACAGAGTCACTCAGATGAACCAGGACGCACGTCAGTCACCCCAGCCGCTATCACTGTCACTAACCACCCTGAAGCTCAGTGCTGTGCGACACCAAGGTACTCAGCAGGGCAAGGTGGTACATAGGAGAGGGGGGCTTGGCTCTGCCCCCCTCTATCTGGCCTCAACTGGGAAGACTTGAAGACTGGGGGCTAATCGATGAGCTGAGGGTTGGAAGCATCTTGTAACTCGGGGCTGGTGAGGGCACAGCTGGGAAGGGCGCCCATAAGAAGTGGCCAGGGTGACATGCGCCTTGAGGACAAGCGAGGAAAGCAGCAGTGTGGGTGGAGTCTGGTGGGAGAGGGGAAAGCCGCATAAAAGCTGTGTGGAGAGGGATATCAGCATGGGCTCTGGTCCCCAGAGTAAGTGCGGGCTGTGGCCCTGGGACAGGCTGTGACCTGAAGGTCAAGACCCTGGGATTTGCCCTCCCCCTCCAGTCCTCCCCCCCCACCCTCTCCCCCAACCCCCTCTTCAGGAAGAGGAAAAGTTACAAGAAATGCAAGTTTGGAAACTGGAATTTGGACCTCTGAAAAAGAGAGGGCATTTTGCTGGGAAACGTGGAACCTCTGTGCCTTCCAGAGGACTTGAACTTGTTGGAAATTGGACTGTGTGTGTGAAACGCCCGCTTCAGGTCTGCAGTGGCGAGAAGACGCCATCTTGGAAGCGTTCTAGGACTTAGAAACTGGACAGTCACTGGGGTGAGATAACTGGACGCTTGTGGCCTCAGTGACTCTTGGGTCTCTCCTTGTTTGTAAATAAACCTTGTTGTTGCTGTCTCGAGCGCCTTGCCATTGTGAGCGGGTGGAAGGGCCCAGGAGTGCCGGTTTGGCTATTGGCTTCTCTCCCTGCTAGTTTTGGTGCCGTTTGTGGCTGGTTTCAGTCTCAAGGCTGTGCCGGCTGTCAGCAGGAACGGTCATGTGGCCTCTGTCTGGGCTCACTTGGGCTCCCTCACAGCATGGCAGCTGGGCTCCAAGGCCTGTGTCCCAAGATGGCCGGGTGGAAGCCACATCTTCCTTTACCACCAGGCCTCAGGAGGTGGGAGAGACTGCTGTGGCCGTGTTTGGTACGCACAGGCTGCCACGTGGGTCTTCAAACACTCAGGGTATTTGGGGAGAAGCAGAGGACAGTGGTCTTCCCAAGCATGTAGACCTACCAGGCACCTGGAGCAGTCTGCCAAGTCCATCCTCCTCCCAACAACCTCTGTGGCTGGCATTGTGAGACCCTTTTTGCAGATGGGAAGACGGCAAAAATGGTTATCCTGCCCTAAGCCATCCAGCTGGCATGTGCACCCATACCTGTGCTTCCAAAGCCACAGCTCTTAACATTCGGCCACCCTGCCTGTCCCCTGCTGTCCTTCGATATTGTTTACTCCCAGACCGGAGGTGGAGAGAAGCGTAGATCAGCGGGTGGGCATGGGGAGAGGGGTCAGACGGTCTAAGAAGGCTTCTTGGCAGAAGAGATACTTGAGCAGCTCTCGAAAGCTGGGGAAGGGAGTAGCCTTCCTGGTGGAGTAGCTGTGGAACAGAGGGGGGCCCCCCAGTCACCCAGAGGGTGTTGCTGTGACCTAGATTCCTGGCTTTGACCCCCTCACACACCAACACATTGTATACTGGGCTCCCGGCAAGACAAGCGGAAGCCAGAAGTGGGGCAGATGAACTTAGTACCCAGATTAGGAGCACCAGCGGCCCCTGGCCCTCTCCGTCGTTATTACCATCAGCTCCCCACACGGGAGGCTGGAAAAGGAGCCTCCCTGGCCCCGTGCAGACTTAGTTTTACCTGTGGAGACGGGGGAGTCGTAACCTCCTCTGGTTCGCTCCCAGGAGCGCCTGCTCACACAAATTGGCCTCAGACAGCGCGCACCCCCTCGGCAGGCTTGAAGGCATCGCAAATAGGATTTCATTATTTTGTCGATAGACATCTTGCATAGTACACGGCCAGCCCCGGCCTTTCCAAGTCTCTCGCCCGTTCAGATCTGTGGCTCTTCCGCCCCTACCCCTTGGCCCCCCTCCGCCCACTTCTGTTCCCTCTTCCTTTGTTCCCCTCCTTGCGTCTGTGCCCCCACCCCTGCTCGCTGATGCTGCCTCTTGTTTTCATGTGTCTCCGGTTGCTCGTCTGTCCTGCCTGTCTCTTTCCCTTCTTCCCCTCGCCCTCTCTTCCCCACTTTCCCTGGGCCGAGGGCAGCCCCTTCTCCGTGGACAGACGTCTAATTGAAATGGAGCACTCTAGAGAATGTTAATGGCAACGGCAGCATTAATTAGCCAGCTCCGGGATAATTAGCTTCCTCCTCTCACTGCCTGGCGTCTAACTGGATAATGAGGCTCTCTCCGTCCAAACAGAGGGCAGGCGGGACGAGGGGGCCAGCCCGCGCCTGGGGATGCCAGAAGGCCTCCTGCTTCCAGGCCACCCCACCAGAGTCCCCAGACTGTCCAGCCCTGCCCTCTCCCGCCAGGCCCTCCTGCTGCTCGTGCTCAAGTCTTGGGGAGACAGATGCCTGGCCCCTGCCCGCACCCAAAGGTTTGATGTTGCTGGAGCTGCATACTAAGTGGTCTGAGCTCGACAAACAGTGGCTGCAGCTGCAGCGTCCTGAAGAGGGGGTGGGGGACTATTGAGACTTCCTGAGGACAGCTCTGACAGGCATCCTGCCCTGGCACCGCCCCCTGGGCAATGGCTGAGCGCACCAGTCCCCAGAAGGAAGCAAAGAAATCTGCTGGCGTGACAGATAACTCATGTACGACACCACTGCAGAGTCCATCCGCTTGGGGCTCCCCACAATCCTTGGGGTCTAACTGGACAAAGACGCTTGAGGTCGAGAGAGGTCCACTGCCTTGCCCATGTTCCCCTTACCAAGGTCCAGACCGGGATCTGATGCCAACAATCAGGTGCTTTCCCTACCCCCGGCTATTTCTGGAAGGTTCTGTACCGTTGCTCACTTGAAGACCACGGCGGTGGGCAGACGTCACCCCAACCTTGAGTGTGACCACGTCAAGTGAATGCAGCAAAACCTGGGAAAATCTCGTCCAGTCAAAATTCCCCTGAAACCCCTCCCGCGCGGGGAGAAACACACTGTATCTGCAGCTGTATTGTGTCTCTCTCTTCCCGTGGCCTTGAAAGCCACCACCGAGTCGGGGGAATGAGGGAACAGACAGTGCTGTATTTGTGCGCATGTGTTAAACGCCGTCTGCACATCTGGCTTTGAGTGGCGCGGCTAACACCAGGGCTGGGTGGCCTCTCCCCCTCCAGCCTGCTGACCTGTCCCTCTCCCGTAGGCTATGGACTCGGAGGATGACCCCTTGCTGCAGGATGTGTGGCTAGAGGAGCAGGAAGAGGAGGAAGCCGCGGGCGAGACCTTCCCGGGGGCGCAAAAGCCAGGCCCTCGCACCGGGGCCGGCAGGCAGTGTTGCTGGCGGCACTGGACCCTGCCCTCCCGGCCCCCGGCCTCGGGCTTCTGGAGCACGCTGGGCTGGGCCTTCACCAACCCGTGCTGCGCGGGGCTGGTGCTCTTCCTGGGCTGCAGCATCCCCATGGCGCTGTCGGCCTTCATGTTTCTCTACTACCCGCCGCTGGACATCGACATCTCCTACAACGCCTTCGAGATCCGCAACCACGAGGCATCCCAGCGCTTCGACGCGCTGGCGCTGGCGCTCAAGTCCCAGTTCGGGTCCTGGGGGCGCAACCGGCGCGACTTGGCCGACTTCACCTCCGAGACGCTCCAGCGCCTCATCTCCGAGCAGCTGCAGCAGCTGCACCTGGGCAACCGCTCGCGGCCGGGCGCCAAGGCCCCGCACGTCCTGGAGGCCCCGAGGCGCGGGGCCAGCTTGTCCTGGACCACCTCTGCGGGACCTAAGTCAGCAGCCAATCGGAGCGGGCGTCTTAGGAGGGAGACTCCACCCCGAGCGGATCCGGCAGCCAACCAGAGTGAGGCCCCCAAGAGGTCTCACTCAGCGGAGGATGGGCGGCGCCAACCCAGTGCCCCGCCTCCCGCAGCAGCCTTGGCCAATCAGAGCCGTGCCCCTCGGGGTGCCTCCCGTTGGGACTACTCGCGCTCCTACGTGAGCGCCAACACCCAGACGCACGCGCACTGGCGCATCGAGCTTATCTTCCTGGCCCGTGGAGACGCGGAGCGCAACATTTTCACGAGTGAACGGCTGGTCACAATCCACGAGATTGAGCGCAAGATCATGGACCACCCGGGCTTCCGGGAGTTCTGCTGGAAGCCCCACGAGGTGCTCAAGGACCTGCCGCTGGGCTCCTACTCCTACTGCTCCCCTCCCAGCTCACTCATGACCTACTTCTTCCCCACTGAGCGGGGAGGCAAGATCTACTACGATGGCATGGGCCAGGACCTGGCGGACATCCGGGGTGAGCGGCCCTGGGTGTGGCTGGGGCGGGGTCTGAAGGGAATTGGGCGGGGCTTGTGCGGGTGGGGCCTGGGGTGGGCGGGGCTGCGTGGGGTGGTATCTGAGGGTGGGCGGGGCTTGTGTGGGTAGAA
>PVHY01032272.1:0-11987 GCA_004024945.1 Uropsilus gracilis
TGGGCCAGGAGGGTGGGTGGGCCAGGACCGTGGTCGGAAGGGGTGGGGGCTCGGCAGAGAGGGTAGAACAGGATCGGGAGGGACAAAGGGTTCTCCTCGAGGGTGGGGGGCCTGTTCGGGAGGAGCGAGACCGGAAGGTTGCATTTATGGGTGGGGATCTTGGCGGCAAGGTTTGTGGGTCGTTCGGGGAGGTTCGGAGTTTAATGTCAGAAGGTTACTGCAGCCCCCAAACCTGGGTTTCTGCACGGCTCAGGGCCGGTTTCTAGCCAGCCACAAAAATGGGGATCCTTGTATCTCCAACCAACCCCTTCCTCTCAGATAAAACAATTTTACAGCTTCCTCACTGTCAGGCCTTCCCTGAAGGAAGGAGCAACACACGTTCAAAGACAACGGGCTGTAATCTGCTGGTTTTCTGATAGATGAATTCTTTTTAAAATTAGATGAGTGGAAAAATATCTTGCTGAAGTCCTAGCTCAGATAGCATGATGCCCCTGAAAGGCGATGTTTTTTAAACAAATTGCACATTTTAATGATTAGGAGCTTAATTTACCATGTAGTCATCAGCACAAAACACATAGTAGCAAGAGTAGAATGGAGGAGAGAGGGGAGGAAAAAACATAAACATGTATCCTAGGTAGTAAAGGTGGGTATTGTTTTGTGACATGGCTGGTAGATGAGGTGATCTGTGGCCGTTAAACCTCTCAGTCTTTAATTTCTTTAATCCACTGCCTCATCATGCCCTTGAACGTGTACTGTACAAACAGCTTTCTTCTCTGCAGACACACCTTTCTAAAACAAATATTTTTCTTGACCTTATGTTCTGAACATGTTATTTGCCTAAGTAGCTTATTTAAATGTTCTTAATGCTGTATTTTTGTTTGCTTTTAAGATTTGAAATTTTCTTCCAATATTTCTGAGCAAGACCCTGAGCTGTGATATCCATTTTAATTACCATTCAATTGCCAGATACACCTGAGAAGTTTTTCATATGTTGATTTTGGAACCAGCTTCCAATAATAGTGTGCTTAATCAACGGTATATTGCTAGTTGCTGTTAACTAAAACTGTCAGTGACTTAATACAACAGAAATTTCTTGTACATATAACTAGTAATAGAGGTGTCATTAAGTCAGTGGGCAGCTTTTCTTCAAATAATTTAGTCACCCAGACTCATTCATCCTGTTGACTAGAGGTCAACAAACATTTTCTGTAAAGGGCCAGGTACTAAAGGTTTAAAGTTCTGTCACCATAGGAGCTTTGTTTCCTCCTTTTAACTCTTCACCTTAAAATGAACGCGCTATGAGGCCGGGCATGGTGGTGCATACCTGTAGGTGGGAGCCTAGGAAGCCACAGCTGGGCCAGGGATCGGTTCGAGTCCCACGGGGGGGCACGTAGTGAGACCTCGTCCCGAAAAAATAGCTGGGTGTGGAGGTGCATGCCTGTAATCCCAGCTACCTGGGAAGCTGAGGCTGAGGCTGGGGATTACTTGAATCTATGGTACCCCGGGCAACGTGAGCCTGCTGTGGTTGCACGGGCAAAAATAGCAAGACCTAATCTCAAAAAAAAAAAAAAAAAAAAAAAAAAAAAAAGACGGACTATGTATTAATGGAGGTTTCTTTAGTCTGCTGAATTTGGCCTGTACTAATTACTATTATAAAGCCTCTTAGCAGTTGGTCAAAAAGATGGCATAAATTACATATAGTATTTTCTCTGTCTTATCATTGGCAAGAATCTAGATAAAAAGGGGGAATGATGAGAAACCTGGTCTCTAGTTAGACAGTACCACCTAAAACTTTAAACTATGGAAGTGGGAGGTGCTGGGGTTAAAACTAGGTGTCTTAACCAAAAACTATATTACCATTGAGTTTATTTTTTTAAAGCACATTTATTTAGCCTTGTAACAATATACTCTATATGCTATATAGTATGTGATTTTATTTTCAAAGCAACAGAACACTTTTTTTCATATAAAATCTTGGGAGGAAATCCAGTATAATTATTTATTTATTTTAGAGACTAGGTTATGTTGCCCAGGGTAGTCTTGAGCCCATGGACTCAAGCGATACCTGGCCTCTGCCTCCCAGAGCTGGGATTACAGGTGCGCATCACAGCACCCAGCACCAGTATATTTAAAACACCAAAAGGGAAGTTCATAGAATTGAAGCAGGGGTGAGGGGCTTGGGGTGTGGCAGAAAGAAGTTATCAGCTCAGCCTTCCCTTGGAGGTACCTTAGGGTACCTTTCATGGAGACCATACAACTACAGTGTGAAAATCAATGCCATAGTATTAATACTGTAATAATATACAGATATTAAAATTATAGAAATTATTTCCAGGTTGTTTCTAAATCATCTGAAATTTAAATCCTGCCAAATGATATTTTACCAATACGTCTGTTAAAGTTCTTGAGTAGTCACAATCTTTCTTGAATATCACCACTTATGAGACTATTATGTGAATTTATTATATAAAGGGACATTGGCTAGGGGAGGGAGGGATGTAAAAAAATAAAAGGAATGGTGGCTCATTCTTTTCTTTGCTTCTCTAACTTAATTTGAAAATAACTTGAATTGTTTCCTTTAGAAAAACTGAAGGTATTAAACAATTTCTTAAAATCCCACCATTGCCTCAAACAACTAAGAGATGTTCTGATGTTCTAGTATTAAATCAGCTTTGAACTTCCTGTTTTTTTTTTTACTTCATTTTGTATGTGTGCCAAAATAATGAATTTCTTTCATTCCAGATTTATTAAGCATATCATCTTTAGAGCTGACACATGGTGGCACTATTCTTAAATGGAATAAAGAAATAATCCAATAAATAACCCAGGATGGCTTTGTAATGAAAAAGACAATCAGCGAGGAGAGGGGTTGAAGCCTTTTAGGAATTGGTGTGGTGATTTATTATTATGTGATTGCATTAAGTGATTTACCAAATGTTTATTGAACACCTGCTCTAGCCAATGCAGTCCGAAATAGATGACATAAGATACTTTTAATCTAATTGTAAAGATACAACCAATGATAATACTTACAGATAGCCCTTTAGTTGATGAAACAAAGTTATTGTGGAAAGAAAAGCCACTTGGGCAAGAAAGGCACAAAGTAGTGCATTTATGAGTTACTATAACTCATTCATTCACTCTCCAAATATTTATGAAGTGGCTTAGTAAGTGCTAAGCACTGCGTTAGGTAATGTGAGGCAGTGAAGGGCATAAGCAAGGACCATGCTTTCATGCAGGTCATAATGAGTTTACATCAGTGGTTAGATCAGCAACTGCAGCAGCAGCAGGAAGAGGAGGACATATATCAGAAAAACAATCTCATGTCCTATCTTTCCAGGTGAGGTCGAGCAATCTATGTAGTAACAAATAGTTAAGGTGATTTTAATGCCAAGTTAAGTTTAAAAACTACTCGTTTATTTTTATTTATTTATTTTTTTTTTTGAGATTCGATCTTGCTATGTTGCCTGGGTTAGTCCCGATCCCATGGACTCAAATGATCCGCAGCCTCACCCTCCAAGGTAATTGGGATTACAAGCGTTCACCATCATGCCTGGCTGCTTTTTTGAGACTAGGTCTCACTATGTTGCCCGGAGTAGTCTCGACCCTGCGAACTCAAGTGATCCCAGGCCTCTTGCCTCCCAGTACTTGGATTACAGGCACACGCCCCCACACCCGGCTAAGAACTACTCGTTTAGAGGAAGGAAAATTTCACTCTGGGCAGCAGTTTTTGTTAGCAGAAGAATTTCAATAGACCCTTAATTTTGGAGGTTATGGAGGTGAGGAAGGGGAGGACTTACGAGTTATGAATCACTCCACACTTAATCAGGAACAAATCAGCAAAGCTGCTCAAACATCTGCATCTCTCCCCCTTCCCATTGCCTTACTTCAGGGCATCCTCATCTTTAGTCTTAGTGAACTCTCTTTCCCATGTCCAGTATTTCCCATGTCCATTCCCGCACCTGTGAAATTCACCCCGCGCAATGCTGCAACAGCAATCTTTATTATGCAACACCTGTCATGTTATTCTTTTACGAAAAATGGTTAGGAGGTAGTCAGGCACCTTAATGTGCAAAGTAGCCTTTTTAAGACAAAAAGGAGTAGCAGGGAGCTTGGTGAAGGGAATGAACATGTCCTTCCTAAAGAAACTCAGACTCAATAAAAGAAGGTTGCAGTTCAAATCAGACAAGTGCTGTCAATATCACCTCTGACCCACAAGATCAAATCCAAAGTCATCAGTATAGCACTCAAAAATTTAGTGACAAATTTACTGTCCTTGCCTTCAAATCTAGCATAAGCCATATTAGTGGTTTATGGAAGACACAGTTCCAGGTCTCTGTTCTCCACCTTTCACGATGCCCTTTTCCAACCAACTCACTAAACAGACACTCATTTTCAAAGTACGGTTCAAGCATCAGGGTTGCTGCTTATGTGGCAAGGGATTGCGATGAAAGTCAGTTTAACTAACACAACTTTTGTGTCCATGTCTTCTCCCACCATTGTTACGGCCACTGGAGCTGCAGTTAGTTCTAACACAACTTTAGCATCTTCTCCTATTAATATTCACGTATAAAAAGTCTCAAAATGGCTCCACAATATTTAAATATACCACAAAATACACAACCAATTTCCCTATGTGGAGTATTTGTATATTCTATCTTACTATCGTCAATAATGACAGTAGGTACAGCTATAACTTCAAACTACATTCCCTTCATTCTTTTTAAAGCTAGTCTTCCTTACATTTTTAATTCTGATCATATTCCAGTATGGAATGGCTTCTGCCACGACGCGCGGATATTTGGGCACTAACATTATTAAAAACGCCCTTTCGATAGAAAAAAAAAATGGTATCTTGCCGCGTTTGGTGCACATTTCGGTTACCTACGAGTCACTGAGCCTGGGAGAAAAGTATTTCTACCCGCACGACCGAACTCCGGCCACTCCCACTGCCCGACCTCAGTCAAGGAGACGCGGAAGAAGGACAACCGGCTGGAGCCGGCTGGGCCGCCACGCGTGCGCGCGCATGCGTATCGCCGGCGTGCCTCCGCGCGTGCGCACGCAAGTCAGTGCCGTGGGTGGTGGCTACGCGGCGGGCGTGAGTCCTGATCCAGGTTAGGGGTTGCTTGGAACGTCCTTCCTTCCGCTCCTCCACCGCCTGGTCGGGTCGGGATGGGGTCGGCAGAAGAGATCCTGGAGATGTGGGCCCCATTTTTTCTCTTATCGTCCTGCGTCTGATTTCTTCGGCTGTTTGCTGGTGCTTGAGAGGCGGGGCGGAAAATGGCCACACCCCTTTACTGGCTACCCTTAGTTTTTGGGCTACCTTTGCGGAAGTGAACTCCGCAAAGTTCACCTCACCTCACCCTTTCCACGGATTATTTGGTGGAGAAGTTTAGGTGCAGTTTTGAGAGTCCTTCCCCACCTTCCCCAGTCTCTATCCTATTGCCAGAGATTTCTCTCAGCCCAGGTTCCATCTAGGTTGATCTAGGTCTGGCTGGGTATCTGTCCCAGAGATAGAAGTTCACTTGCTCCCACTTCCAAGATAGACCCTGAAATGTGTTTTCTGTGTCACGGACAGGACAGCAGAAATGCTAGTTAGAACAAGGCCTCAGTACTCCTGAAAAAGGATCCTTCCTTTAGCCAACGTCAGGGGGCACCTTTATATTTTCATCGTGTAACTCTGTGTTAGTGCACTGGATGAATCTTCACCTTATTTGCCTCTGAATGCACGAGGGTGTTTACAATATAAAAAGGGATCCCTACAAGTGGGTTGATGATCTGTGTAAATCAAAATGATGTAATAATATTTTCCCTGTGCTCATTAACAGCTCAAACCAAGCACCTAAAAGAACACTTTGGATATTCTTATGCCTCTAAGTTATTTAGACAACAGCGAGTACCTCCTGGGTCTGTTACCGGATTGTGTTTCTGATAATCTGAATCTCAACTATGATGTTAAACTGCTTGCCAATTTTCCAAAAAGTCATACACCCTCATCTTCAGTATTCAAGATTACGCCAACAACTAATAAGTAAAAGGAGGTGCTATGGAACTGTGCCAACGTCCAGATATCGGCGGCGAGTTGTCATTACGGGCATTGGCTTGGTGACTCCTCTGGGTGTTGGAACTGAACTGGTATGGGATCGCCTAATTCGGGGAGAGAGTGGGATTGTTTCTTTGGTTGGAGAAGCATATAAGAGTATTCCTTGCAGTGTTGCTGCTTATGTGCCAAGAGGTTCTGATGAAGGTCAGTTCAATGAACAAAACTTTGTATCCAAGTCAGATATCAAGTCCATGTCTTCTCCTACCATGATGGCTATTGGGGCTGCAGAGTTAGCCCTGAAAGATTCCAACTGGCATCCTCAGTCCGAAGCTGATCAAATAGCTACTGGTGTTGCAATTGGCATGGGAATGGTTCCTCTTGAGGTTGTTTCTGAAACGGCTTTGATGTTTCAGACAAAAGGTTACAATAAAGTCAGTCCTTTCTTTGTTCCCAAAATTCTAATCAATATGGCAGCAGGCCAGGTCAGCATTCGGTATAAACTGAAGGGCCCCAATCATGCAGTATCCACAGCCTGTACCACAGGTGCTCATGCTGTGGGAGACTCTTTTAGATTTATAGCAAATGGGGATGCTGATGTAATGGTGGCTGGCGGCACAGATTCTTGCATTAGTCCTCTTTCGCTTGCTGGGTTTTGTAGAGCCCGGGCTCTGAGCACAAACTCTGACCCAAAGTTGGCATGTCGGCCATTTCATCCAAAGAGAGATGGTTTTGTGATGGGAGAAGGAGCAGCTGTACTGGTGCTGGAAGAACATGAACATGCTGTTCAAAGAGGGGCCCGGATATATGCTGAAGTTTTGGGCTATGGACTGTCAGGTGATGCTGGTCACATAACTGCCCCTGATCCTGAAGGAGAAGGTGCCTTAAGGTAAAGACTGGTTGTTTCATTCAAAATATTTCTTCAAATAAAATGCCGTTGGAGTCTCAAGCTAGGAGACATTGTAGTATTTGGTCTCAGTGTACAGTAGTTTGTTTTTTCATTTCATTTCAGTGTACAGTAGTCTGTTTTTTAATTCTTTTGCTTTAGCATGTTTGAAATATTTGAAAACATTTGACTATCACAAAAACTGGATTTTAGTTAAGACCAGTTACAGTTGTGAAAGCCCTGTATGTCTTCAATAACTTTTAATTGGGATTAATACCTGTAAGGGTACTTCCTCCCATATTCCTCTTTGACCCATCATGAGACTTAGATAGTAAGGTCAACCCTTTCTTCTGCGTATATTTGGTCTCTGTTCCATTTCAATGGGATCATGTTGTTACTGGGTTAGTATTTCTCAACATTTAATCACCCAGCAGTCTTACTAAAATGCAAAATCTGACTCTAGAGGGCAAGGGTAATACTTGAGATTCTCCACTTTTAGCAGTCTTGTGGGGAAATGCTCCTGCTGGTCTGAGGACCAGCTCACAAAAAATCAGATTGCTTTTATTGTAGAAGGGATACTTAAGTTAAAAGAAACAAAAGTCCTGTTAATGTAATAAAATATTAACTTGTAGATTAGCCTGCTTAGAACATATTTTAACTAGTTTAATTACCCCCAGGTTGACACAACTTTTCTGTAAAGGGACAGGTAATAAATATTTTTGACTTTGTGGTTCGAGGAACTTCTGGCACAACTGCTCAACTATGCCTTCTAGAGTGAAAGCCACCACAAACAATTCAAAAATGAATAGGTGAGGCCAGGGTCATACTTTATTGGCCTCTTGAGTTTTAGTGAGTAGTTGCTGGTGCTAAAAATTTCAAGCATAACAACCAGTTAGAAGAAGCAATAGTTAGGTTCAAGTGAAACCTTCAAACCAGACTCTCAGCTGCCACTTAAGGAAATGTGTACAGCCCAGGGGTCAGGAAAAAGTGTTGCCATCCTTCCAGTTTTCAGAGGTTCTTGTAGAGAGAAGTATTTTACTTTTAGAATGTTGTTGACTTTGTACTTCTTCATGTACTTAAAATTCTTATAATCTAAGCAAACAGACTTCTGAAAGGATATATCAAGCACTGAAATGCAGTACTGTGCTCTATAATGATGTTTAAGGCACCATGGACTGCATATATGACTATGGTCCCCAAATTTTAGTTGCCTGCTGACATTGTGGCTGTTGTAAAGACCTTAGTGTTGTATACTGACAGCAACATTATTCATTCACCTTGTATTTCCTTGTCTCTTAACAGTATAATTTTTCCATGTCCTTGATTTCATTTTGTTTTGTTCATTGTGTCTCCTACAATGCATACAAAATGATGCATTTTTTTAATAGCATCTTCTTTTTTTTTTTTTTTTTTGAAACTAGGTCTCGCTATTGTTGCCTGTGGAACTTCAGGCTCTCATTGCCCAGGGTACCACAGACTCAAGCAATACCTAGCCTCAGCTTCTAGGTAGCTGGAATTACAGGCATGTGCCACCATGCCCAGCTATTTTTTTGGAACTAGGTCTCCCTACGGGCCCCAGGTGGGACTCGAACTGCGATCCCTAGCCCTGGCCACTTCATAGGCTGAAGCTTACAGGCACGAGCCACTGTGCCCAGCCTAATAGCATCTTCTTTTCTTTCTTTCTTTCTTTTTTTTTTTTTGAGACTAGATCTTGCTATTTTTGCCTGTGGAGAACCACAGGCTCATGTTGCCCAGGGTACCACAGACTCAAGCAATCCCTAGCCTCAGCTTCCCAGGTAGCTAGGATTACAGGCATGTGCCACCATGCCCAGCTATTTTTGGGGGGCTAGGTCTCACTGTGTTGCCCTGGGCGGGACTCGAACCATGATCCCCGGACCCACCCATGACTCCATAAAGCTATCACAGACTCGTGCTACCATGCCTGGCGCATCTCCTTTTTATTAAACAACATATGGCTGTAATGGTGCAGGTGTTTTCAGATGACTGAGAAACATGTCAACTTTCACATTTAAATGTAAAAGAAGGAACATAGTCATAACATTTTCCTCCACATCTTAAATATATACCTATGCACACTTATGCATATGCACAACCCACAGGTAAAAAAATTCCTTCAAGAAAAATTTTTCTAGGCTTGATTCAGTATTATTTTTCCTGAACAAAATGTTCAGTTGAAGTAAATGGACATATCTATTTTTAGAGATTATAAAATCCACAAACTTGTGTGTTTATCTCATGGTCATGGATCAGTCTAAGATACCACAGGTGACTCATTGTCCCATGCAGATGCTGTTCTAATTTTCAAGCCAAGATTGACAGTAACAGATTGTTTTACTAGAGTGAAGGCTTCTTTTCCATCAGTACATTTGGTTAATTCTATCACACAGGTGGCACAGACAATGAGTCCCTTGTTAAAGTTAAGCTTAGTTCTGAGAAGTTTCTTTTCTTATTTTATTAGATGTATGACTGCTGCTGTGAAAGATGCTGGTGTGCAACCTGAGGAGATAACCTATGTCAACGCACATGCTACTTCCACACCTCTGGGAGATGCTGCTGAAAACAAAGCTATCAAACATCTTTTCAGAGACCATGCCCGTGTGCTTGCAGTGTCCTCAACAAAGGGAGCCACGGGGCATCTGCTGGGAGCTGCAGGGGCGACTGAGGCTGCTTTCACTGCACTCGCCTGTTATTATAGAAAACTACCGCCTACTTTAAACCTGGATTGTACAGAACCGGAATTTGATCTCAATTATGTTCCCCTGAAGGCTCAGGAGTGGAAAACTGAGAAAAGATGTATTGGACTCACCAATTCCTTTGGTTTTGGTGGTACTAATGCAACACTTTGTATTGCTGGCATGTAGCACAAATCATTTGCAATTAAACATTAATTTTTTTAATGTTGCATGCAAGTGATATTAAATGGAGAAATGCTATGTTTATGTTGAATGTACATAGTTTTATATCTATACCCAGATGCCTTTTATCTATGTCAGGGTTTCTCAGCCTTGAAACTGTTGAATTTTGAGCAGTATAATTCTTTGTTGAGCAAAGAATTTATACAAAGAATTTAGCTATCCTATATGCTCTGGGTGCTTAATGATATTCTGATCTTGAGCTACAAGATTTCAAAAGCACTTGGTGTGAGCCAAAAGTGTCTGTAGACATTGTTTCCTGGGGGCAAACTAACTACCATATGAAAATCACTGGTCTGTCTTATTCTAATACTCTAGGTCAAACAACTTGTGACATTTTGCCTGCTCTTTTTCCTTTCACAAACATTTGGTGAGTAGCCACTCTGTGTTAGGTAGGGTTACTCCATTGTACATCTTCAGGAACAGCATTTCCATGTTACATACGGTGAAGAAATAAAAATATAATGATGTTTGATTACTGATCAGTGGTTTTGGATAGAGCAGTGAGACCACAATGATCTATTTACCCCTTACCTATCTTTCCTTCATATTATCTAGCCTGTAGTAAATTAGTAAACCAGTAAATTAGTGCAGTTCCCCCACACTACTAAGTCATCATACTACTGAAAGAAGTGAAATTATTTAGGCATTTCTTACCTAATTTCTTACCTTATTTTGAGCCAGGGTTCTTCCAAAGTTGGAAATCATGTGCTTTTCATTTTAAAGTCAACTTTAAAGGATTATTTTTATACATAAAAGTTGCTTTGATGGTGGAAATATGGTAAGCATACCTGAAGGGAGAAATCTGATAATGTGAAAAAATTAACAAGGATGTAAAATGATAGAATTTCATTAAAAAATATATATATTTAAAAAAGAACCCATGTTAAGAGTACCATTAAGTTAATTTTAATAAAGCTAGATATGCATTCATACTCTGGCCCCAAATATCTCTCATACACACCCCATTTAAAGAAAAGTAAAGGTGATGTAATAATAGTTTCATTATTTGGACCTGCTGAGAAAAAGACACAACAGAATTTTCTGTTGAAGTTTAGCGGGAAAACTATTCCAAAAAATAGAAAAAGAAGGAAAACTGCCGAACACATTCTATGAAGCAAACATCACACTCATACCAAAACCAAATAAGGACAGCTCCAAGAAAGAAAACTACAGGCCAATTTCCTTAATGAACACTGATGCAAAAATTTTAAACAAAATCCTGGCAAACCGAATCCAGCATAAAAAGCATTATTCACCATGACCAAGTGGGATTTATCCCAGGGGCACAAGGATGGTTCAACATCCGGAAATCAATTAACATAATACATCACATCAACAAAGAGAAAAGCAAAAATCACATGATAATAGATGCAGAGAAAGCATTCGACAAAGTCCAACATCCATTTATGATAAAAGCCCTTGAAAAATTAGGGATTAAAGGAACATACCTCAACATAATAAAAGCCATCTATGACAAACCTATGGCAAACATCCTAAATGGAGAAAAACTAAAAGCATTCCAGTTGAGATCCGGAACCAGGCAAGGATACCCACTCTCCCCATTACTCTTTAATGTTGTACTGGAAGTTCTAGCTAGGGCAATAAGGCAAGAGAAAGGCATAAAAGGGATACAAATAGGTAAAGAGGAACTGAAGCTATCATTATATGCAGATGACGTGATTCTCTACATAGATGACCCCAAAAAATCCACAGAAAGATTGCTTGAAATAAACCAGTTCAGTAAGGTAGCTGGATACAAGATCAACACAGAAGTCGGAAGCTTTCCTATATACAAAAAGTCAAAAAGAAGAAGAAGAAATTCGAAAAACCATCCCATTTACCATTGCACCAAAAAAAAAAAAAAAAAAAAAAAACCTGGGAATAAACCTAACAAAAAACGTGAACGAACTCTACAAAGAAAACTTCAGAACACTACTAAAAGAGATAGAAGAAGACATAAGGAAATGGAAAGACATTCCCTGCTCATGGATTGGAAGGATAAATATCATCAAAATGGCCATCTTACCAAAGGCAATCTACAGATTCAATGCAATCCCAATAAAAATCCCAATGACATTTTTTAAAGAGGTAGAACAAAAATTAATGAAATTCATATGGAATAATA
>PVHY01032273.1:0-11858 GCA_004024945.1 Uropsilus gracilis
AAAAAAAAAAAAAAGAAAGAAAAGAAAACACACACACATTTACCAGATACTGGAAGAAAACAACAGGTCAAACAATCAACAACTGAACATCAACTTAACCAACCAACAATTAACCAACCAACAATTTGCAGAAAGATGGGAGGAGTGACTGAAGTGGGGATGCAGAGGGGGATATGGAGGGAGGAGGAGGGATCAATTAATGCACAATTGTGACAAATCAATAAAATGAATTTTAAATAATAATAATAATAAAAGAACAAAACAAAACAAAATGTAAAAAAAATAAGCACTAAGAAAAGATCCTGGAAATACAGTCTATGCATTTCCCTCTGGAAAAAAAAATATATATATATATTTAATCTTTCTCTTAAAAAAAAAGAACATAATAGTGAACTGTGCAAAGAATCAAAAATTTAACACTTTTTAGCCTTTATTTGTGTGTGTGTGTGTGTGTGTGTGTGTGTGTGTGTGTGAGAAGAGAGAGAGATCCATTATGTTGGTGGTTCAAGAGAAAGATCACACACTGACTTGGGTCAAGAGATTAGTCCCCACCTAGTGTTGGCTATTTGGTCCCAAGAAAGAAAAATTTCAAATCAGATGATTTGGAATTAGAAAGGTAGTGGAACCAAAGACAATGATGAAGGGGGAAAATAAAAGAAAGAAACAGAAAATAAGGAAACTTTGACCATCATGAACACTTTCAGTAACTAAAAAGTTTTGTGAAGTTCTCTTGAAGTCATTTTAAATTGCTCTTATTTGGAATAAAAACAAAGGCAAAGCTTGTATGGAAGGAACATTATTTCCATTTTAAATTTCATTTTTCACTCTTAATTAGCAGAAGTCCTGAATTTAAAGAGAAACTGATACAAAAGAAGTTTTTATGAGAATATCTATCTACAAACCTACTGGATCATTCAGCAGTTCCTTAAGGACACTCAGTGGGAATTAAGACTTTTTCCCAGAAGTCAAAGCTCAACTACAGTCAGTGCTTTTGGCTTAGTTTCTTTTTTTTTGGAAAAGTCTGCAAGTTTCCCATGACAACTTTACTCAGTAAGGTCCACTTACAACCTAACACTTTTGCAATGCTCTCATGTCACAGCCTTCTAGCAATCCTCAGGCACTCACAAGGTAAAGTTATACTTTGTGATAGTCAGACAACCTTTTACCATTTTTTACTAGAAATAATCACCATTTTGACAGCCAACTAAATAATTTCACCATACAACAAAATAAAGTAAATGGATATATATGCAATAAAATATTACTACAACTCCACCAGATATACTGCAATCCTGTGAATTTAATTATTTTTGAGTAGTAAAAAGATTGCTGTCCTCATTGACTACAAAACTCTCTGTATTGCTCTTACTGGAAAAATAAAAATCTTATCTAAAGATTTTAAATTATCAAGAATAATCTAAATTCAAAAGAATGTTACAAGCTGGGTGTGGAGGTGTGCACCACCCAGCTACCTGGGAGCCTGAGGCTAAGGGTCACTTGAGCCCATGGGTCCAAGACAACCCCAGGCAACAAAGCAAGAAAAAAGATTATGTCTAGTAGCTCTTGAGAAGAAGCATCTAGTAATCACTGATATTTCCTCTTTTGTAGTTTTTTCCCATTGTTCCATCTACAATTCAAAATTTGTGATTTATAGCAATACATGAAACACTTTACGCCTCCTAGGAATAATAACATTAGCATACACAGCATTTAAAAATCATAATTTAATATAATTTTCATTAAAAATTAAAAAACAAAACCTCCTGTGTAAACCTACTGCAGCACACAAATTAAAAAAAAAAAAAAGTGTGAGAAGATAACCCTGGTTTTCAATGGGCTGACAAGTATGGCAAATTACAGATTCTACACAATCCCCATAAAAATCCCAGTGGTATTCTTAAAACAAATAGAATTAACATTAATGAAAAATCTCATGTAAACACAAAAGACCCAAATAACAAAGCTTTCCTGACTAAAAAGGAGAAAAATAATAATGTAATTCTTCCAGATATGCTATAATAACTACAGTAGCATGGTACCAGACCAAAAACAGAAACACAAAACAATGAAATAGAACTGGGAGCCCAGCCATACAATGACACACATATGGACAATTAATCTAAAATAGAGGAACTAAGAATTGCATTGAAAAAAGGAAAGCCTCTTCAATAGATGATGCTGGGGAAAATTGAACTGTCACAGTCAAAAGAGTGAAAGTAGATAACTATCTCATATCATTCATGAAAATCAACTCAAAATGAATGAAAGACTGAGAAATAAGACCTGAAACCATAAAATAAACAGGATAAAACATAGGCAAAACACTCCATGATATAAACTTCAGAAATATCTTTCAGGACTCATTTCCAGTGGCAATGAAAACAGAGGACACTATAAACAACTGGAGCTTCCATACACTATAAGACTATAAGACACTATAAAAAAAAAAGCTTCCATACACTATAAGACACAATAACCAGAACAAAGAGCCACCCTACCACAAAGGGAGAAATATTGTATACCATACATCTGATACTGAAGATCTACAAAGGGCTCACATACCTCAACCAAAAAAAAACAAACAACTCAATAAAAAAAATAGACACAAAAATAAATAGGCACTTTTCCAAATAAGACATTCAGATGTTCAACAAGCAACTAAAAGAAAAGTTCATCATCACTTACGATCAAAAAAAGGCAAATCAAAACCACAATGAGATACCACCTCACATCTGTGAGAATGGCCCATATTAGGCGAGACAGAAACAAAAGCTGTGGTGAGGATGTGGAGAAAAAAGGAACCCTCTTTCACTGTTGGTAGGAAGATGGACTAGTACAGTCTCTGTGTAAAACAATGTGGAAATTTTTCAATAGACTAAAATTTAATGTCATGTGACCCAGAAATTCCACTCCTAGGTATTTAAACAAAGAATGATAACACTGATTTTCAAGGAAACCTACACTCCCATGTTTACTTCAATCCTATTAACAATAGCCAAAATATGGAAACAACCTAAATACTCCCAGAGGAGTGGATCAAGAATATTTGGTACATATATGCAATGAATACTGCTAAGCAATCAAAATAGAGAAATGCATGCCATTTGCAACAGCATGAATGGAGCTAGAGGGATTATGCTAACTGAAATAAGGCAGGAGAAAGATAAATCAGGATTGTGTTACTACATGCAGAATATGCAGAAACCAAACAAAAGCCAAACAAAGACAAACTATAAGACCAATCCTTGAAAACAGACCATAGATTTGAGGCATTCACCAGGGGCAGGTGATGAAAAGGAATGTGTATGTGAGGAAGAACGCAATGGACTAGGGTAGAGGACTGTTGGTACTTTGGTGGCAAGACATACAATGACCGATCTGAAGGGGAAAAATCTTATAAGGTCAAAATATTCATACAGGTGTGAAATATGTTATGTCATTAATTAAAAAAAGAATAATCAATCTTCATAAAGACCTGCTACCTACACACACAAAAGATAAGACAGAGAATGAAGTGTTGATTAACAAATTTATAAAAAAAACTCACAGATTTTTAATAAACTTTAACCCTTATCTCATTGAACATATCAAAATTAATCTGAGATTGACTTGACAAAAATGTGAGATTCTATCTAAATCAATATAGCTCTAGAATAAGTACATAGAATTTTTTGTGCCTTTAGTGATAACAAAGGTCCTTTTAAAGTACATAGAAAACAATATTCATAGCAGAAAAAAATTGACAATATGTATGTCATCATAATTGAAAATTTCTACTCATCAAAAAAATAAACCAACAAACTTAATAACTTGAGAAAATGAAGAGGTATGCCATAGACAAGGAAAGATAGATCCACTCAATGAAAAAACAAGCAATGTGATTAAAAAGAGCACACACTTTACTGAAGAAGATGTATTATTTCAAAAAATAATTATAATTCAAAAAAAGTTGAATAGATACCTCTCCAGAGAAGACCATGGGCAATATGTATCTGAAAGTATGGCTATCATATTACTAGGGAAATGAAAATCCAAACAAGAAGATATCACAGAACACCTGTGAGTATGTCTAATCTAAGAGATAAGAAACAACTATTGGAGAGCATGTGGAGAGAAGGGAACATTGTAGGTGGCACTGTAAGTTGGTGTAGTCATTATGGAAATTAGATGGGATTCCTCAAGAAAAAGTAAAATGAAATTCTGTATGATCCAGTTATTTTACTTCTGGATATTCATCAAAGAAAGCACTAATTCAAATAGGTATATGCATCCCATGTTTATTGTAGCATTATTTGCAATAACCAAGAATAGAAACTATATAAGTACCTATAAATTGATGAATGGATAAGGAAGATGTAGTATATAGTTTTTTTTTAAAGAGATGGTATCCAATCTTTTACAATAACATATACAGAACTAGAGTGAATTATGTCTAGAAAATAGATCAGAGAGGAAAAAAACAAATATAACATGTCTTCATACAAATGTACTATAAAGAAAACAAACAAATGAATGACCTAAATACTAAAAAAATAAACAAACTTGGAATGTAACCAAAAGGGTAGGGGAAAGGAGAATGGGAAAGTCAGGGGAAAAAAGTGATAATGGTATGGTGAAGAAAGAAATTGGACCTTTCAGTAGTGAACTTCATGTAGTATGTACACATGTTGATTCTCAATGATGAACACATCAGATTTATCATAATATTATTTTGTAATGTTATTTCAATTAAAATCAGAATAATATACATGGTAGGTAGATTAACAGATTGATATTTAGAGAGACAGATATATCTATAAGTGGGAAGCACCTGTAAAAGCATTCAATTTTTATCAGAAATAAAGCAAACTGAAAAAAAATATAATAATGCTGTTTTATAACCACAACTCTGACTAAAATTAAAAAATAATAATTTTGACAACATAGTGGAGAAATTAGAATTCTCATACATTTCTGTAGCAATACAAATTAAGCAATCACTATAGAGAACAGTTGTGATTTTTAATAGAGTTTTCATACCCAAACTTTTTTAAGTGGAAATAATACAAATGTGTGACAGGAAAATGAGTAAATATTTGCATATTCATACAATAAGATGTAATTTTGGGATACAAATACAATAAAGTTGAACCTCCAAAATATTATGTTCTTTAGAAAAAAGTCACACAAGCACAATAAACCCCACATGGCACATGTAATAACAAGAAAAACTAATCTCTACCAATAGATTCAAAGGTATAATTACATTGGTGTAAATATGCCTCAAAAACTTATCAAACAATACTTAAAATCTTTGTGGGGTGGTTGCATATAAATTATACTTCACTTAAAATTAACAAAAATTCTAGCTAAAAGATTTAAAGATTAACTGTTAAGTAAATAGGTAAGAAGAAATAAGCACTGCACATAGTATTAAGTGATGAAAAAATATACTTTATAATGTATTAAGTGAGGAAAAATATACATATTATATAATATCTATAGCTATAGAACTATATTCATTTTATTTATATATACATGTATGTATAGATATACAATGACGTACCTTTATGTAAGGAAGAAAATTTGAATGGTAGCAAATTGTGAGAGTCCTTCTTCAAAAGGGTAGATGAAGTTAGAAATATTAAAATGCTAAAAAGTTTATGACATTGAAATATAAATGCTTACAAAAACATTAATTCAAAAGGACACTTGTATTTGCATGTTTATTGCAGCATTATTTGTAGATACCAGTATATGGAAACAAGTCAAATTACCCTAAAGCTGATGAAAGATTGAAAATGAGTGATATATCTACACAATGGAATATTATTCTGCAACTAAAACTGACAAATATGAGGCAACTGGAAGGCAGGAGCAAAAGAAGATCAAGAGGAAGTTTCACAGTGAGATAGAGTGGAGGAAGAATCCCTAGGAATTCAATGATGTAATCTCTCTCTCTCTCTCTCTCTTTGTGTATATATATATATATATATATATATATATGTACATATACACACACATACATACACACACAGAGAGATATATACACATAAATATGTATGGAACAAAATGATTAATTAAAATATAAGAAAAAAGTAAGATAAATTAATAATAAATAAATACATAATCTTAGTAACAGAAAATTCTACTTAGGCTATGATTTTGAAACTTTCTGCAAGTCTCCAAAAAGTGAAGTCTTCTATTTTTACATTTAGGTGAATTCTTCTATTACTTATTCTTTAGTGACCATTTTAACCTACATTTAAACCAGCTTGCTAACACTTTCATTCTGCTGTTTCTTTCTTTTGAATCATAACATCATAAATTTGTTCAAAACCTAGATGAAGACCATGAATTAATTCCTCTAACATTTTCATTATTATTTGAATTTCATGTTAACTTATTTCATAATATAAATGACAGTTAAACTATTACTTTATTCCCATTATTTCAAAAATCAAGTGTTCATTTCTAGATTTGATACTTGTAAAACTCTTAAGGCATGAAAACACAGCTTATGCAGAAAGAATTGATGAATTTTTACAGTTGAAAGGATTATTGGATGTAATGCCACACCAGTAGTTTGAAAAACATCTTCCCATTTGATTCTTCAATCACACTTGCCTTGGGCCTATTCTCCATAAATAGTGAGTAGAATACAAAGAAGGAAAGTGTAAAGATTCACAGTTGAATCTCTAAACCTGTATCATGAGTATCTACATTTACTGGTCACTTTATGTCACTCTTTGAAGATTTGATTTTCCATGATTTTAAAGATACTATAGGGATAAAATACTAGAATATTTATTATAGCGAGTTTTTCAGTTCATGAAATTAAGGAACACATTTCTTTAACTTAATATATAGACATGCAATCAGATTTCTTACAGAAATATTGTAAATGCAATATTCCAAAGAAGCTCCACTTTACTTTGCTGAGGGATCTTTGCTTCAGACTTTGAAATATTGGACACTATATTCAGTTTTTCAGTACTATCTAAAATTACTTTAAGAAACAGAGAACATTTTTTTGTGACCTAGTTTCCTCCACCCCCTTTTTCAAAAATCCACAATTGTGAGAGATAAACCTGATATGCAGGTTAAGCCTGCTGAGCACTAAGATAGCCTAAGGCTGTCTCCACAGTCTTTCTGTATCTAGCAACTCAGTCTTTCCTCTGGTTACGCTTTTCAATCTAGTGGGGATTTTTTTAAATAGTTAACATATATGGCATACTCATATATTCTTTACAATCTACGAAGAAATGAGGACATTGAAATTCAAACTATTGTCCTTATTGATGGCAAATTTATAAAAACCATATTAAAAAGTCAATCATGTTTACATAGTTATTTAGAAACAGAACTGTGAAATATGGGGATAAACCCAAGTTTTCATGTAGACATGAAGCTAATTAGTACACGTAAGCAATCTTGCAATATCAACAGGTTAGGAAGTAAATAGCAATCAGTCAAATTGATTGCTAGGAAGTAGAGGGAAAAACTAAATGAAAATCAAGTGAAAGGAACTTATTAGGCTGCATAACAAATATCAATCAAGCTAAACTGATTGGTAGGGAATAAGAGCATTAACAAGGCAATCAAGCAAACGCCAAGTCTGTGCAACATAAAATCTCCTGAATTAGAGAAACTTGAGGAAAAAAATTGGTAAATGACAAAACAGGAGTCAACTGTAGCACTGGAATATTTATTAGGAAATAATGCAATGTTCAATCTATCTTTTTAGGAGAGAGAAGAAGGGGAAGACAGAGAATCACCCACTTAGTAGCCTGTCCTGACATATTTTGCCTTTTTACTGCTCACTGAAAGAAAATAAAATATACTTCAGTATTTCCACTCTTTCATCATTTATCTTTTTCATCAGGTTTGGAAAATTTTAGCAAGTTGAGTATCATACTCTCCAAGAATATAAGAAACAGTAATTTTCACCCTTGTTCTCATGGAGAGGTGGAAATACATTTTTTTTCCTCTTAAACATGTCTTAACTCAGTGCTAGCTTCCATAAAAGAGCAAAAGTACAATTGAAATACAAGGAGGGAACAATTTGTTATGGGTTTTCTAAGTGATGTGAGAATGTTTGACTTTATTTTGTAACTATTAAAAGCCACTAACTTGAATGTCAATTGGTTTCAATTAGTTGTTTTGTAAAACTAAATGTTTATTAATTTTTCTCATCTACTCTCACCAACTGACAAACTTTAGAGGTCAAGAGAGTTGTCCTAAAAACCATTGAATTTCCTATATCTGAAGTTGCATAGCTCAATAAATACTTCAAATAAAACTTTAAACATTATTGGCCTAATTCCATCAATTTTTATATAAATAAATACTATTCAGGAAGAAGAAAGTTTTAAGCTTGTCAAGCTGTAAGACATACAAATGGAGGGGAGGACAGATTCCTTACTTTCCAAGTCAGCATTGTGATCATTGTGTTATGTTACCTTAAATGAAGTGAACATATTTTTATAAAAAAAAAAAAATCACATGATGTTTGTAGTAATTAAAAATGCTTCCCTTCTCAAAAGGTTTCTATAAAGTCAATAGGGAAAATAGATTGGCAAACTTAAAAGAGCATTAACAGAAAAAGTTGACAGTAAATAAAAAGCTTTGTAGATTTTGAAAATGGTAAATACATCAAAAAAAGTAGAAGTGCTTTGAATTTGAAACTTTTTCAATATTTATTTAAATGATAAAAAGATAAGTTAAAAGTTAATATGTTATGTAGTAATATTGATAAACATCAATAATGAATATATTCATCAAAACTGTATTCATCAGTAAGTGAAAAGGGTGATATATATTTTTCAATTATAACATGTAGATATATTTCTCCTAATCATTAAAATTCATAAGAAAAACAGGACCAAAAAACTGTTCAACCAACCAAAGTATATAACATAAGTCTATTATATTTCAATCAAAAAGATAGGGTTAGTTGGGGACAAAGCAGGGAGAGAGCCCAATGGCTTACTGTAAAGGACTAAGTGTGCTTTTGATGGGGGAGGGGGGGAAAGGTAACATAGCTCTGAGTATATTACTTATGAATCTATTCCCCTAAATCATGTATAGTGTTGTACACTAATGTTGCTTCTTTCTCACTGTTCCTGTACATATACACATATGTACATACATATATAGCTTGGGTACTATAATATACAGACCTCAAAATAATATCACCAACAAACATCAGTTTCAAAGGTATGCTTTCCACTAGTTTACAATTACTTAGCATCTAAGATCAAACGTCTTATATATTGTTTTTACCTTTCCAGTCCCTCAGAGGGTATTCAGTAAATGTTATTGATTACTGACTAACAAAAGCGTCTCACCAAGATCGCTAGTAGCCAAGATCTTAATTCACAATAAGGCTGTGCTTGCATGTAGTCCCCACCAATTTAGTCAAATGGTCAATGGGGTTTTAAAAAAGTAAAGTTAAAACAGCTTTTTGAATTTTTCTACTGAGTAAATCACATCATTTCACATGGATTTTCTAAACAGGGGATTATAAATTACCTTCTATATAATACAAAGGTTTGACAAGAGAGAATTAAAGGCTAAAATTCAAGCCACAGGAAATGGTTTTATGGTTTATATGAAAGTGATATAGGTGTTACCTTAGAGCATGGACTCTAGCTAAGATGTCTAGTTCTGCATGCTATCTCCACCTCTAACAAGACATAAGACCTTATAACCTTGAGCTAGTTAATTAATCTGCCTATACATCCATTTCATTGTCTATGAAAGGACACTGGTAATAGTTATCAAAATGCCTCTAATACAATATACTGAAGAAAGACAAACTATATTTTTATTTACTGATGTCCACTCACATTTGCCCCTATCATGTGAGTTATATTCTCCAGAATCCCTAGCCTATGTTTCCCACAAATAACTTACTATTATTTCTTGCATTTATCCAAATAAAAAGTAAAACTCTATATTAGGTAAAGAAAGGAGTCACAGTAACATGATGTAAATTTTAATGTTTTGGGAAGATATTACTAAAAATGTGTTAAAATAGATGTGTGTGATTGATGCATTTATGAAATGCTTGAGACACAATTTTGAATTATTTCATAATATTCAAAGACCTTGGTTCCTCTCCATTTTAAAGAAATCAAAACTTTCATGTATTATATAAGAGTTGTATCTAGCTTTGAATTTCTATGTTAGCCTCTCAGACTCAAGTAGACTGCCTTATATCCATATCTAAAAATAATCAAATGATGCTGAGCTTTTCTTTCACATGCCTGTTAACCATTTGTATTTCCTCTTTGGAGAACTGCCTTTTAAGTTCTTCTACCCATATTTTGACTGGGCTTTTTGCTTTGTTTTTGGTAAGTTGTGTGAGATCATTGTGGATCTTTGATATCAGACCCTTGTCAGTTGAGTGGAGTGCAATTTAATTTAATTTTTCCCATTCATTCAGTTGGGTGTCTCTTTGCTTTGGTTGTTGTCTCTATTGCTGTACAGAAACTTTTTAGCTTCATATAGACCCAGCTACTTATGTTTTCCTTTGTTTTCTTTGCTTGTATATATGTGTCCTGGAAGCTGTTTCTGTGGTCATGGAGTATTTTGCCTGTGTTTTTGTCTAAATATTTTACATTTTAAAGTCTTACGTCAAAGTCTTTTATCCATGTTGAACTGGTTTCTGCATAATCAAAACCAAAATGAGGTATCAATTTCGAGAAGAATGGACCAAATTAGAAAAAACAAAACAAAACAAAACAGCAACAAACAAAAACATAGGTGATGCAAATGCTGGCATGGGAGTGGAGAAAAAGGAACACTTTGACCTGCTAGTGGGAATACAAACGGGTCCAGTCACAATGGGAAGTTGTGTAGAGGATCTTCAAACTACTGAAAATGGAACTGCCGTAAGTTGCAGCAATTCAACTTCTGAGAATCTACCCAAAGGAGACCAAAACACAATTCAAAGGACACCTGTACTCAGAGGTTTATTGCAACACTATTTATTTACACAACGGATTATTACTCAGCAATCAAAAAGACAAACTTTTGTCATTAGCGGCAACATGGATAGAGCTAGAAGGAATCATGGTAATGGAAATAAGTCAGAAAGACAAAGAGAAACACTGGATTGTCTCACTTATAGGTAGGATATAGGGAAAACAAATAAAAGAACAAGAAAATGTTAAAACTGTTAACAGACTGACAGCAGAA
This sequence comes from Uropsilus gracilis, assembly GCA_004024945.1. Classification (NCBI taxonomy): domain Eukaryota; kingdom Metazoa; phylum Chordata; class Mammalia; order Eulipotyphla; family Talpidae; genus Uropsilus; species Uropsilus gracilis. Next base: position 11,185 of record PVHY01032273.1, read on the forward strand.
CTAAAGCATAAGGCAAAGGAAAGGGAAGGAGGACAAAGTCATGTGAGATATTAGCGCAAGAGATTAATATGACAGCTCACAGGTGACAAGGTGGTGGAAGAACCCCATAGTATACAAGGATGTAAAATGTATATATTTATATATAAAAAATATATGTATATGTATTTATATATAAGGATATATTTATTTATAAATTTTATAATATATTATATATAATATATCATGATAATATATTATAGCATATATGTACAATCAATTAAAATTTTAATAAATAAATGAAAAAAGTGATCAAGGTAGAAGTATCTATTCAATTTTGATTATATTAATATAACTAACTTATACATGTACCACTTATTAAAACTATTTCTTGTTTGGTGTGGTGTTGATTTTGTATTATGATCACCTGTGGGAGCTGACTCAATGAGGGACCCATGTGATGTAGTACCCATGCGGTGGAAGCACCCATGAGGTAACAGCAATCCGTGGGCGTAGCTCTCTGCCCCCACAGGAGGGGTGTTTCTGAGAACTAACCTTCATAAAGGGTGCTGTCCTCAGACTCCAGGCAAGGGAGTTTTCGAGATGGCCCTCTAATTTAGTAAATAATTCTGAGCAGTCCTGTGGTCAAAGTATTTTCCTATAAAGTTTCTAAGCAAATCCAAATTACCTTGGTGAAG
>PVHY01032274.1:0-11999 GCA_004024945.1 Uropsilus gracilis
TCCTTTCCTTTCATTTCATCACCACCATTTTGTTGACAATCTAAGTTTTTGCCTTTGTTGTGTTTGATCCCTTTTGCTTTTCTTTATATTACACAGGTGAGTGAAAACATCGGGTATTTGTCTTTTTCCTTTTGACTTATCCATCCATATGGTTGAAAATGGCCAGATGACATATTTTTGATGGCTGACTAGTATTCCACTTGTATCTCTACCACATTTTCTTAGTCCTTTCTTCTGTGTGTCACCCACCACTGGGGTTGTTTATGGAACTTGGCTGTTATGATTAGTGCTGCCACGGACAGACATGTGTACCCCTTGAATCCATGTTTTCCTATTCTTTGGGTCAATATCTAGAAGTGGAATTGATGGATCGCATGATAGTTTTATTTTTAAATTTTTGAGGCACCTCTGTACTGTATTCCAAAGTGGCTGCACCCATTGGCGTTCCCACCAATAGTGCACAAAGCTCCCTTTTCCCCCACATCCTTGCCAACTTTTACTTCCTGACTTACTGATAGTACTCTGACCTACCCGTTTTAAGCATGATTTCAGGCTAACTGCTAGAGAATAGGGTATTCAGAACCTTAATATCTCCCTTTCCCAGGGTGAAAGCTGGCACAGGGGTCTCAGATGAGATGGTGGGGTGAGCTGTCAGGATTCAGGCAGAGGTTCCACAGCCTCTGTGGAACATGGAGCAGGCCCCAAGGCTGGTGAGATGGCCTGGTGTGTGGCACCCGGTGGAAAGCTCATGTTGGAGGGAGCAAGGGCCTCCCCTGTTTTGACCCTGGCAAGGCTGATTGTCTGAAAAACCTACCTCACCCCCTCAGCAGAGCAAGCAGAGCACCAGGCTAGCTGGAAACAGCCATGCTTGTGAGCACAGTGTGAGCTGGCTTCCTAGTGAAGCTCCGCTTTCTCACCAAGCAACCAGCTCTCATTGAGGTCTGTCTTTCTTGCTGCAAGGCATTCCACCCTGCACAGCTGGTACTCGGGGTAGGACGATTCTTAGCTCCATCTGGTGCTTCCCACAGAGTAGTTTGGGCACGCAAGCCCATGTGAGATGTTTTAGATGACATGTCCCGGATATATTTACTTCTGTTACCTTCTGTTTATGCTGATTGATGGTGTTTTTCATTTGATGTCATTATGTCAGATCAAAGAAAGTCTCTTCCTTGGGTTTCACATGTGAGTTCATCTGAAAAGAAGAATTAAGTTTCTGTGGCTGTGGCCCAGATGGCGATGGTGTTATTTAAAGGGCTGATGTTTGGGTGACACCAGTTGTTTGGTTCAGTGCAGCCGGCATTTGGGATTGCCTGCTGGTCATGAGCCAGAGACAATCCTTGCTATCCCAGTGCAGGTCCTGGGAAGGAAACTTTTGGGGTCCTGCGTGGCCCTCTGGATGCAGCACTCAGCTTCGATATGTACTGTGCTCAGTGTGGACACTAATGCCCAGCTTTTTGTGGCCTTCCAGATATCGATGAGTGCCGGACCATCACTGAGGCCTGCCGGGGAGACATGATGTGCGTGAACCAAAATGGCGGCTACTTATGCATTCCCCGAACAAACCCGATGTATCGAGGGCCCTACTCCGGCTCCTCCTCCTACTCAACACCCTACTCAGGACCATACCCAGCAGCTGCCCCGCCGCTCTCACCTTCAGCTTCGAACTACCCCACGATCTCCCGGCCTCTCATGTGCCGCTTCGGCTACCAGATGGATGAAGGCAACCAGTGTGTGGGTGAGTGGCCCAGCCTCTTCAGCTTCCTCCCCATTGTGCTCGGGAGAAGGCGTTGTCCTGATTCAGCAGGTCCACCCACATGGGACGTCAGCAACCATTCGATGCACGGGTGATGTCTCTTGCTACATAGGCCTTTAGCAGCCCTATCTCCAGGTATCCTCCAGCAGGGAGCTAGGTTTGCTGTCCCATTCACAGATCTCCAGAAAACCAGTCTGGTTTTCTTTATTTTCATCTACTGAGTCCTCAGTGGATCCGTTAGTCATGTATGGCCTAGAGGTCTATTTCAAGGTCGAGCTTCTATTTTCTCTATTCAATAACAAATGCATCCCGCCAAACATAGTAAATGGGTCCCAGAGAGAAGCTCTTGAAAGGACCAGGGCTTTTTCTTCAGTCCCTCTCACCCCTGACCAGAATAGATGCTCCCATGAAAAAAAAAACAAATAAAGCAAAGGAGCCTGAGGCCATATATTCTGGAAAAGTAGAGGGCTCCTTTGGTGGGAACTCAAGGGAGCCTTGCTGGGGGGCAGAGGGTCATGTGGTAAAACTGACCTCTGACCTCTAGAGGCAGGAGACATATTGTGCCTTGAGGCTCAGAGGAGTTGCTGATGGTGTGGCTGATGCCCAGTGAGACTGGGTGTCCACTGGCTGGTGTGGTCTTGGTGGCGGGGTCCCCGGATCCTCCCTTCATTGTGTTTGGAACTGAACCTTGTGTTTTTCTCCAGTGTTAGGAACAGTCTAGAGGGAATGTTCTAAACTTCTTTGGTTGTGTACCTTCTCTACAGAATATTTTTGAGTCTGGATTCTCATTCTGTTCATATCTGTGAATTATATATGTGTCTTGCTATACAGCTCGATGCATAAACCATACATGAGAAATAGAAAACATTTAAAAGATGTGATAAAAATCAATATGATTTGAAACTGAAATTCTAATATTTCCTTTCTATCCTCCCAGAGTCTGGGAGGACATTGGTCTAATGAGTGAGTTTTTTTTTTTTTTTTGGTCTCCCTTCAGGGCTCTGTAGCGCGGTGCTGTTACCACTGGTGGAGAGGCTTTATTGTTTATTTTGTAATGTCTTCTATATACTCATGCAGATGTGTTTCTATCTACCTGAATACATAAATAACATGCAAATAAATGTTAGTCAGAGCTACAGGGGGAACTTGGACACACCTAAACCCAAATTTCTCCAAGGGTGGTGGGTGAGAGAGACAGAGAGGGAGAGACAGATACACACACTCACACAGAGACACACAGAGACACACACACAGAGAGACAGATACAGAGAGAGAGAGAGACAGAGACACACACACAGAGACAGACACACACACAGAGACGAGACACACATACACAGAGAGACAGAGGACAGAGACTGGAAGAAAGAAGGAAGGGAAGGGAGAGGGGGCTGATCATTTCTAGTACAGATGAGCTTGCCAAGAGTGTGGGTGGGGCCCAGTCGAGCATGGACTGAAGCTGAACCAAAGACGTTGTTGCTTTTCCTTCACTGCCATAACAAGCAGCAGAACCATGGCCGCTGGAAGGGAGTTGAACAACCCTTAACCTCAGCCCCTTTATTTTATAGGAAAGGAAACATGGATTCCAACAAGTTGGGTCAGTGCAGAGGTGGGGTGGGCGCCCAGCTGTCCGATTGCCCGGATGCCCCCGTGACCCCTCTCATCTGGTAGAAAAGAGCACCCCCAAAGCTCAGGTGAAGAAGGCGTGACTGGGCGGTGCTGCTCTCCAGGGCTCCCATGGGGCAGGATGAGCAGAGGGACCCTGAGCATGTGCACACCTTGAGGGGAGGCAGTAATTTCAGCTGGAATCCCCCAGTTTGGAGGCGATGCCTGGGGGTCGGGATGTAGTCCACTCTACCTGATGTCTGGGCCCCTTTGGTGGGACAGGCAAAAATGGCCCTAGGGTGCTCCCAAGCACCTTTCTCTCCCCCCCTCCCTCAAACCTCATTCCAGGATCCCAGCAACCTTGAGAATAAGGACACGGCTGGGAAAACCAGTTCAGCTCCTGGCCCCTGTGACATCATGCAGTTTATGGCTCCAAACCTGTTACATGGGAGACGCAGAACTTTCATAATGGCCCTTTTGTAAGAAGAATACAATTTAGGAACCCTGGTGAGGACTGGCACGGGGCCCATCCATTTCCAAAAAGTTCAGCATTATGCATTCATAAGTCCGGAGTGCTTTCTAACTTCCCTTCGGTCCACCCCGCTACTTCCTGATTTACAGAGGTCCTTCTGGGCATTGTGAGAGGTGACGTCATGGCAGGGGGCAAAAGGAGGGACAAGAAAGGGAGTCTCTTCCCCTCACTGTTCTCTCTGGGGAGCAGGGAAGCAGGCCACAGAGGTGGCCAAAGGGGGGGCATTGTTGAGAAGAGGAGGAGGTGAACCTGGAGTCTGGAGAAAGGGATGTGTTTAGGTCTGATCCTGGGCAGGAAGCATGTGATGAGCTGTGTGTGATGGGAGAGTTGGGAAAACTTGCTGGGACTTTGGCGTTCCAGGTGAGGGAGGCATCTCCGAGGGGGTTTTCTCATCATCAAAATGGAAAATAATGAGCAGCAGCTGGAAGAACAGCGATGGCGATGCTCGCCGCTGGCTCTGTGCCAGGATCTCACACGCGAGGACGGGGTGAGTCCATCTGTGGAAGGACCATGATTATCCGATTGCTCCAGAAGCATGTGAAGCGCAGAGAGGTGTAGGAACCTGCCCAGAGTTGTGTGGGAAATAGGGACTGAGCTGGGATTTGAGCTGATGGGGCCTAGGGAGGCAGGGACAGGCTCCCCACCGAGTACGGGAATGGGCACCCCCATATCTAGCGCAGGCTGCGTGTGCACGCTCTGGCTAATGATGTGTGTGCTTTGAACTCACACCCTTGCCCGATGAGATCCCTGAGATTCCTGCCCGATGAGGCCTAAAGGAGTGCACCACGTTGATGCCCTCCGGTGGACCAGAGTCAAGATAACCGGGAGGCTGAGAACACGCTCTGGGCCTGAGCGGGAGAAATGCCAGAAGTGCCAGCTTGATGGGCTGTGCCGATGGGCTGTTGGCTTGTGACTGTGGGTGACCCATTGCGAAAAGGGAGCTTGAGATGGGATGGAGGAGAGTCTGTCCAGGGTCCAGTGCCTGCTGTTCTCTCAGAACAGCGGCTGGTGATCTGAACAGTAAAAGTGCTGAGAGATTCAAGGTCTGCCCTGCGTGCTGGCTGTCGGGTGGTGACAGGCAGCACCAGAGCCTGCCGTCTACCAACAGACTCATCCAGGCTCTGCATAAGGAAACGGAGGCTCTTTTAAAACCACGCAGAGGGGCTGAGGAGGGAAGCAAAATAAAATCACCCAGAGTCTGCACTGGGCCCTGACGAAACAGGAGCTCCTTCATTTGCCTTTTTAAAAAAATTAAAACCTGCCGGGCATGGTGGCTCGTGCCTGTAAGCTTCAGCCTATGAAGTGGCCGGGGCTAGGGATCGCGGTTCGAGTCCCACCTGGGGCCCATAGTGAGACTTAGTTCCAAAAAAATAGCTGGGCGTGGTGGCGCGCGCCTGTCATCCCAGCTACCTGGGAAGCTGAGGCTGGAGATTGCTTGAGTCTGCGGTTCCACAGGCAAAAATAGCGAGATCTAATCTCAAAAAAAAAAAAAAAAATTAAAACCTTGTCCTGTGAAATCTGAGCCCAGACGAAAGCAGAGGAAACATAATGAGCCCTTGGACCTGCTGGTCACTCAGATCAGACCTGATCTTGTTTCTTCTCAACCCTCACCCAGTGAGTTAATCAATAAATTAATATCAAGTGTTCTTGATGTGCCATTTGTTTGCCAACCTATGTAATTTGGGGAAACTGACTCCACATGTCACATGGGCACATGCTTCCCTCCCCCTCTCCCATCATGGTATCTCTCTGCCCCTCTGCCCCTTCCCTCCTCTCCCCCTTCCCCTGTAACCTCCATAGTTTTCAGAACCTAAGAGTTATTTTTGTCTTTTTGCCAGTCTCTTTGGTTATTTATATCCCATAAATGAGTGAGATCCAGTAATTATCTTTCCCTTTCTGACTTTCTCTCAGTGGATTGATGTAAAGGAAATTCCAGGGATATTTCATTTCATCCTTAAATATCTTGGAATACATCTGCTTGATATATAGATTCTTAAAAAAAATAAAATAGTCACCATAGCATTAGCAAATGCACACAAACCAACAGCGTCAACTTTCAGCATTAACTATCTCGGTCATGTTCATTTTCCTTAGTCCTCTCCTCAATGCCTCCCCCACCCCTTGGGTTGTCTGCATCAGATCCAAACAAACTGTATAAATGGCACTTGGTTGACAAGTCTCTTCAGTATCTCAAACTGTCTTGTTTTCTTTGCCACTTACTTATTGAAGAGGCTGAGTTGTTTGATCTGTAGAATTTCCTGCCTCTATTCTTGTCAAGCAAGAATATGTTTGATATTCTATATCAAGCATATCCCTTCACCTCCTATATTTCTCTGTAAACTGGTCAGAGTTCCATCTAGAAATGGAATCCAGTGCAGGTTTATTTTTTTATTTTTATTTTTTATTTATTTAAAAAAATTTTTTTGAGACTAGGTCTCGCTATTTTTGCCTGTGGAACCGCAGGCTCTTGTTGCCCGGGGTACCACAGACAAAAGCAATCCCCAGCCTCAGCTTCCCAGCTATTTTTTTCGAACTAGGTCTCGCTACGGGCCCCAGGCGAGACTCTAACCGCAATCCCTAGCCCTGGCCGCTTCATAGGCTGAAGCTTACAGGCACGAGCCACCGTGCCCGGCCCAAGTGCGGGTTTAATCTTTTCAGCAAACTCATCCATAAGTTGTGGCCGTATTAGTTTCTTTGTCCTCTCCATGTTGTGGTATCTTCTTCTAAGTTTGAGAAAATCTGTTTTATAGAAGCCAATGGACCTTTCCCATGGCTGACCTTTTCTGGTTTTTAAAGAAGTATGCGTCTCCCTTATGCCCAAGCTAGAAAGCTAGACTGGGCCCTATCCTTGCGGGGTCGGCACCCAGGAACCCCGTGTCTTGGAGTTTCCCTTCAAACTTTTTGTTTCGATTTCTACAGCCACTCCCTCTGGAACAAAGCTTGGCCTCGGTTCTGTGTCCACAGCACCGTCGGTGTAACTCTGGATCATTCGAGACGCTTGCCGACAGAGTGCCCAGTGAACCAGGAATTGTAGCCCGTGGGCCAAGAGGCTTTGTATCATTAAGCAGTCTGGTATCTTGGCTTGCTTAGGACCAAGGCAACTTCCCCAAGGGCCCTGGGACTCATGACTGGTTAGACTGTGTCCCCCAGATCCTGGACCTTTGGGAGATCTGGCAACCAGCTTCTCAGGGGACGGAGAGCTAGATGGACAGATGGCAAGAGCAAAGAGTCGCAGAAGAGACTTGCCTCCTTAGGCTACAACCAGGATGCAGACAAGAAGACAGGCAAACACAAAAACACAAAGGGGTCTGAGCTGATCAGAAGACATTTCAGAAGTAGGGATGGTGTAGGGGTGATAGTATTGTCAGGGGAGCCTTGGGAGGGGGGTGATTTGAGCTAAGGGGGCAGGGCACCTGGGATTTAGACCCCCCCCCATCCAGGAGCCTCACTATCATAGCACTCTGTCTCTGACAACAAGGCCAGGGTCCCTGAATATGGGTGCCACTTCTGTGTTCATCCCCTTTGGGGCTCAGCTTGTCACTTCTCTGGGTGGATGTTCTAAGTGCTGGCTGTGCTTATTCACTTGGCTGGGTGGCAAACTTAGGACTCCACCAATAACTAATGTTCATGAAATGTTTTGCGGTAAAGAAAGCAATCTTTCACCAGAGCCGAGCCACACCAGGGACTGCAGGAATTCTTCCAGTCATTTGTGAAATTGCAAATCTTTACTCTCCCTCTTGGCTTGGAGTCTTCTCATTGATCAAAGTGCCTGAGTGGGCAGAGAGGAACACATATGGATCCTTTTGGAAGACGAATGGTATTGGCTTGAGGCTTTCTCTTGAGTTATTTTTCCTGAGAGCTAGCCAATATTTATTCAACCAGTGTTTACCAATGTTGTTGGTGCCGGATTCTGGCCTAGGTACTGCGGGAGCCTGGAAACAGCCATAGGGTTCTCTCCAGGGTGTTGTCAAGGAAGGGAGATTAGACACAAAATGAGCCAGTGAAGTACTTGGTGGCCTCTGCTAGGTTCCTCAGAGGGCCCAAGAGAAAGCAGAGGCTGTGTGCTTGGGGTGGAGAGGGCTGACGATTAGAAGTCAGACACACCTGGTCTCTCATCTTGGTTTAGCTACTTGGTTTAGCTACCCCTGGGTCTTGGTTACTCCAAAGATGGGTATAACAATGCCTGTCTCACAGACCGCATATGCAAATACCTTATCCAGTGTACTCACAGATTATTGCTCAAAAGCTGTAACTTGGGAAGGATTCAAGGAGGCTGCAGGGGTCCCAAGAAAATGACTTGTGGACAGATTTTGAGTCTGCAAATGTAGTGGGGGCCCGATTCTTTCACATCTCTATATAACCTAAAACTGAGCGTGGTTCATTTCACCTCCAGGCTCGCAGGAACTTCCCAGCTCAGTCCTCTCCAAGCCTACAGTCAACAGTCAACTGTTTCAAGATGCCAGCAGAGCCTGGCTTTGCTTAAATTGTGGAACCAAACAATGTGAAGCCAGTCCAATGTGGCATCTGTTTCAATGGATAAAATAGGATAAGAACACATAGAAACCTCAGCCTTGATGTGGCAAGTTCCTGCAGGGTTTTCTTCCTTTTTAAAAAAATATAGATGTAGGCTGTAACTTGAAACCAAATCCTCAGGATGAGACCAGAAAGGAAATGCAGGAAGCCAAGACCATACTGGCTTTTAACTGCTGAGGGCATGGGGACCCAGGAGACCTGGGGAGGAAGTGGGTCCAGGATTTTGGAGGGGGAGGGGGTCCCAGTTGGCTTTGCTCCTCTGTCCTTGCTGGTGGGCCTGGAGGTGGGAGATGTTGGTCAGGTGCATCCCCTCCCTCAAGTTTTCCCATCATGAGTCATCTTTCTCAGTCATTGACTCGAACAGTGAGCGAACCATGTAGCCTTTCTGAATCTCAGTTTCTCCATCTGTAAACAGGGAAAACAACACCAATTTCCACAGGGTTTTGTGAGGACTGTATCCTGAAAGACTCCTTCTCAGATCGGAGGGAGAAATAAAGGCTTTCGCAGGCCCTTGTAGGGCGAGACCATACAAGAAATGTTGAGCGTTCTAGCTAATCAAGGAGAAGGAAATTCACAAAAAATGAGCAAGGAAATAGAGACAGAAAACTGAAGATAAAATGATAGTAGCATAGTCTTCACTATCAAGAATCACCTAACTGTCAATGGACTGAACTTACCAGTTGAAAGGTACAGGGTGACTGCTTGGTCAGAAAACAAAACCTAACCTTCTGCTGTCTCTTACCATTTTTTTTTTTTTGAGACTAGTTCTCACTTTGTTGCCTGGGGTAGTCCCGATCCCACAGACTCAGGCAATCCCTAGCCTCAGCCTCACAGGTAGCTGGGATTACAGGTACCTACCACCATGCCCAGCTGCTTTTTCGACACCAGGTCTTGCTATGTTGCCCGGAGTGGTCTTGAATCTGTGAACTCAAGCGATCCCAGGCCTTTTGCCTCCCAGCTCTTGGACTACAGGCACACGCCACCACGCTTGGCTGCCTCTGTCTTTTTTTTTTTTTTTTGAGATAGAAATATCTCTTTTTGAGCACCAAAGATAAACATAGCCTCCGAGCAAATAGTTGGAAGGCAACCCTTCAAGTAAATGGGACTTCAGAAAAGGTAAGGGCAGTCATACTTTCAGTTAAAAAAAGGTACAAAGACAAAGTTGAGCCCTATGTAATGATTAAGAAATCAGTTCATTGGGAAGACATAGCAGTCTATGTACATCAAATAAAGGAGCATCAAAATATATAAGGCAATTATTAATAAATCTCAAAAGAGACATCAGTAGCAACACAATAGTAGCAGGGGACTTTAGCACCCCACTTACATCAGTGGATAGAATAGTTAGCTAGAAACTCTGCATGGAGACACTCACCTTATGAGTTATTAGACCGCATAGACTTGATAGACACTTATAGGCTATTTTGGAGAAATAAATGAGACAATAACTTTAATTGTTTAATGTGGAGGTTGGCTTCTGGTAAAGGCTAACAAGGGTTAGTCATTATAATTATTTTCATTATTTCAAATATCATTTCACTGTGAATTTTCCTACTCAAACTCCTAGTCCAGTTAGTCTGTTCTTGTTTAATCTTTCCCCTGGGAATTAGATATAGTAATGCTTGCTTTTTAGAGGGCTGAGAGTTGGATTTTTGCCACTTTTTGGCAGTAGAAGGTAGGGTTACTTTCAAGAGGATTTCAACAGTGAAGGGACTGCTAGGAAGTTGTCAGAGCAGCTCTTCTCAAATGGGGATGTGCCTGTGTGTCATAGGGAGATGCAGGTTCTGGCTTGGCAGATGTGGGGTGGAGTCTGAGGGCTACCTCACTCACCATCTCCCAGGTGACGTGATGCCGTGGGTCCAGGGGTCACACTGTGATTAGCAAGGCTCTAGTCCAACTTCCTATTCTTAGACTTAGAACAGCACTAAAAGAAAGGTGAAACTTTTGTTTTTTTAACTGCAGTTTCCATCTTGTGTGAACTTGTTGGGAAAATATGCTACCTCTGTTTAAAAACAAACAAGGCCCCTAAAGTTTTTCAAAGCCTAAATTGAGCAACATGCTGTCAGGACCAAAGGACCAGGTAGAACATGCATAGAAGCTGGACTTTGAGCCCAGGTTTGCTCTTTACTAGCTGTGTGGTGTTAGAAAAGTCACTCGGCCCCAGTGGAAGAAGGGAAAGTCAGATATTAGAGGTCATAATCTAGGCATGTAGATAGAATTCAGGCTATCCATTTTTGTGACTTTTTCCTCACTTAACTTCTAATGAAACTCATTGTTACCTTCCCTTAGGTAGACAGTAAATCAAAGGCATCTTAGCAACATCTGTGACAGTATTCCCAAGACAAATACAGTTATTTGTACATCCTATTACAGCAGTCACAGTGATTTCAAAGTACTTGTCATAGCTGAAAATGTTATTTTTAAATATCGTGCATACGATCACAACTTCAAAATTGCAGAAAAAGTGAGACCTGCTGCTCAGCCCTGTTATTTAACGTGCTAATAAAGAAGAACCTATATTGTTGGGGAGGGCACAGTGGCATGTGCCTATAATCCCAGTGCTGGGAGGCCAAGGCCAGGGATTGCTTGAGTCCTTGAGTTCGAAACAACCCCAGGTGACATAGCGAGACCTAGTCTCAAAGAAACAGCCAGGTGTGGTGGCGGGAGCCTGTAATCCCAGCTACTTGGGAGGCTGAGGCTAGAGATTGCTTGAGTTGGTGGGTTCAGGGCTACCCTGGGCAACATAGTGGCGAGACCTAGTCTCAAAAAAAAAAAAAAAAGACCTATATTGTTACAGTTATACAGACCTATATTGTTTCAAAAATTTCTTTTGACGTCTGTCCTTCAGAATGGTTGGTTTCTGCTGTAATCCTGTGAGTTTCATTTACGCCATCAAGAGCACCGCTTGAGAAGGGCTGCGTGGCTTTGGTCCATCTGCAGAGCAGGCTGAGCACATGTGCACAACAGGCTCCCGTTTCCTGGACCACATGACTTCTCAGGTCCCCTCCAGTCCACGAGTGTCGTCCCGCACTGCATCAGTCTCTGGGGAAGAGGATGCTGTGTCCCCGCAGCCTGGGCTGTCAGCGCCTTCTCATCCGCTGGCTCAGCCATGCGCCCTTGTTCCCTGCTCTGTTTCTTCCACTCCACGTGCTCTGCGTCTCTTCTGCCAGGACCGAGTCAGTGCTCCCCAGGCAGGGAAACCTCTGCACTCACTCTGGGAAGTGGCTGCAGGGTGGGGGCCCTCACCAACCTCCAGGGACACACCCAGCTCCTGCTGCCTTCCTGGAGCAGTGACCCGCTCATTTTCCTTGGGTCTTACCTTATGGGCCTTGGTCTGGCTGTGCTTCCTTTCACCCTGCTCCCTCTGCAATGGGCCAGTTGTTTAGGAAGGCACATGGTGTTGGAAGGGGGTGAAAGGAGGGTGGGCTTCGTGCAGCAGGATGAGTTAGCGCTGTTGGGCAGGTGTCTGGGTGAAGTGGAGGCCTGGCTGGTCTTCTGAGTGCCTGCTGGAGGCCAGGAGTCACAGGTGCCTGCTATGTAGCAGCCTCAAGCATGGGGGTGGGGGAGGGAGGAGGGTTG
>PVHY01032275.1:0-11987 GCA_004024945.1 Uropsilus gracilis
TCAGCTTCCCAGGTAGCTGGGATTACAGGCGTGCGCCACAACGCCCAGCTATTTTTTTTTTGGAACTAGGTCTCGCTACGTGCCCCAGGCGGAACTAGGTCTGGCTATTTTTGCCTGTGGAACCGCAGGCTCTCGTTGCCCGGGGTACCACAGACTCAAGCAATCCCCAGCCTCAGCTTCCCAGGTAGCTGGGATTACAGGCGTGCGCCACCACGCCCAGCTATTTTTTTTTTTGGAACTAGGTCTCGCTACGGGCCCCAGGCGGGACTCTAACCGCGATCCCTAGCCCTGGCCGCTTCATAGGCTGACGCTTACAAGCACGAGCTACCGTGCCTGGCCACATTTTTGTTTGTTATGTCTTAGTACACAGAACTTCAAAATGGGGCTATTTCAATTTGACTGTCTCCCATAAAGGGAGATTAATTTTTTTCCTCTCCCCTGTGGTCATTGTTACCTTCATGTTTCTTTTCCCATCTTCTTCTATCCTCACGGCTTTGTTAATAGATCTTTACCTTGACCTCACACCTGGATTTTTTTTCCTTGGAGAAATTCTGATAAGTTGTCCCCAGAGATTTACTTTTACTCTACTCTTAGAGCTATGTTGACAAATGTTCTGGGACTCAGACCTGATAACAGAAGGCAGACATTACTTTGAACAAATGGATTTTAGTATGCTTTTTCTTTTTCCTTTTTTTTTTCTTTTGAGACTAGGTCTCGCTATTTTTGCCCGTGGAACCGCAGGCTCACGTTGCCAGGGTACCACAGACTCAAGCGATCCCCAGCCTCAGCTTCCCAGGTAGCTGGGATTACAGGTGCGTGCCACCATGCCCAGCTATTTTTTTGGCACGAGGTCTCACTACGAGCGGGTCTCACTATGCGATCCCTGGTCCCCGCCACGGCTTCCTAGGCTGCCGTTTACAGTCATGCGCCACCATGCCCGACTAGTACGCTTTCTTAACCCTTCTCTTGAGAATAGGATTGCTGACATATGGCCACAGTAGAAAACCTAGTTCGTCTTTCAAATAGTGAGCTTGGAATCATTCATCTGGTTTATGAATACTTAATGACATTCACTGTGCTTTGTTGTAAGTGAATACAGTGCATCAATAAGAATATTCACAGTATAAAATGTCTTCCAGGGAACTGAGAGGAACATTTATGCATCCTTTATGCTCTTCTCCAGAAGAGTATATACATAATTGTGCAGTGATTAATTTACAAAATTAGTGTGAAAACCGACCTTTTAGAGTTCAAAATTTTACCAAAGAATTTTCAGAATGGGAAGGATTTTCTGAAAGGATTTTCTGAAAGGATTTTCAAAATCTTCGCAGATTTTGTTAATTCTAGTAAACATAGCACGTGAAAACCTTAACGTGGAAAGTTGGTCATCAGACATGCACAAAGGGACCTCTAGTGGCCAAAATGATTTTTTTTTGCTTGTTTAACAGTTCTTTTGGTTATTAGATGAAAAATGCCTTGTGAATTAAAAACAGTCCGCATTTTAAAACTGAAATTTAATACCCACTATTTTTCATTCTTCCAAATGTGCAGTCCAGATGAGTAACGTCTGTGGTCAGCTCACATACTAGTATTCTCCGTGAGAAAGCGATTCCTTGCTATCTGGTATTATGTTAGTAGAAACAGAGCCAATAAATACGTTGTCTTCCTTCTAGAGTCAGATAAAATGGATGGGTAGAAAGAACTGAGGAGCGAGGACATTTCTGAATCTTTCATTTTACGAAGATGGCTCAGTAGCCCATCCTCGGAGTGCTCGCAAACCTGCAGTACCATCACAGGTATGTCATCACATACCTACTATAATGCATGTTTTAAATGCTATTTGGGATTTCTACACGATCTATTGATTATAAGCAATGCCCATTAAAAGAACCTTTATAAAGCAAATTTCTTCAGTGGAACTCATATTTTCAGTGGAAGATTTCATAGTCGTGGGCCCTGAGGAAGGGAAAAAGATGTTTTCCTTACCATTCCCGCCCTTTCTGCCACTCCCTCTCCCCACTAACCCCCCCCCCCTCCGCCGCCACCTTGGCAGTGGCGGAGATGGCGGGGGGAGGAGGGAAGAGAGGAAATACATCAAAGTGATGTAATTCGTGATTCCGACATGGTTACCAAGGCGACTATCTGGCATATTAGGCTATCGATAAGGTAAGCGCTTTTTTCATCCAGCCTTCAGTGAAGGGCTTTGGGGAGGAGAGTGTGGGTTAATTCGCTGCCGACAGAGAGTGGGCAAGTCGAAAAACGTCCGGCTGGGACCTCCCATCACAGACTCCTCAAACTAAACCCAACCGAGACGTCTTCCCGCGGGTGGACGCCGGACTTGGTGACCTCGGGGTCGGCTTCACCCAAGCACGCCCGCCCTCCTCAGAACTTGAGAGCTCATTGGTGCGCGGTGTCGTCACTCAGAGTGACGTTACCGGGTGAGGAAAGAGGAGGAGCCATAGAGACTTGGCCTCGGGCCTTTCTATCTAGGGGAGTTGAGGGAAAGGGGGATTTGGGAAGGGGCCTGGAGTAACGAGGCAGCCGTTCCGTGGAGCCGGCTGGAGGTCGTCGGGGTGAGCCGGCCAAGTCCTCAAGTTTGGAGGACAGTGCCTGCCAGCTTTCCTCCGGATCCCACGCATCCTGTTCCTCCCACCAGCGTCCAGTTTTTTCGACAGCTTCCAGTTGTTTCCCACCGCGCGGTCCTCAGCCCTTGACCTCGTTCCCCCAACTTTGGAGCTCAGCCTCCCTCTCCCCTCCGTCCGTGCCTCGCGTCTTTCTTTTCCTTCCGTACACTGCGCCCAGCTTCTCTTCATCTTCCTCCCTCGCACCGATCGCCAACCAGGTTCGTTGTTCCGGTGCCTGCACCACCCCCGCACCGAAAACCCCCGTGCCCCGCCGCCTTCCGATCCCGTAACTGCAAACACAGTCCACCAACACACAACTTCACAAAAACGACTGGCCGAGCAAGTCGAGGGCGCCTTTTAGCCCCGGGTGGCCAAGTGCCAGAAGCAAAGGTAACCCTGAGAGTCCCGGGCTCGGACTGTGGGCAGGGAAGGTGCGAAAGCGCAGGCGGGGCGCGCAGCCGAGGCCCGGCCTCCCTGGGAAGTGGTTGCTCACAGTCGCGGGAGGGAGTACCCAGACTAGAGAACAGATCAACCGCAGGCCCCGCCTGGTTTCACCCGCCGAGAGGCTGGGTTCAGAGGTTCTAAAGAATTAATTGGACGCCAGTTCAAAATGTCAGCTCCTTGGGTGAGGTCTCCGTCCCAGAGAAGACTCCTTTGCCTGCTACAGGAAAGCTGGCAACGAATCGACTGGATGAGATAACCAGGCTTCTTGCAACTGCCTGAAAAGAACATCAGGATGGAGATAGAATTCTTTTTGTTTTTATTCCAAGTGACCTTTTTGTTTATAAACTAAAGTTGAAAGAAAGGTTTTGGTAAAGCTTATTTTAAAGCCACAGAAAGCTCAGGTTGGGGTCTGCACACTCACTAGTCCAGGATACTGGTTTACCGCCACTTGAACTTGAAGTAGGTACCATGTATAGTTTCACCGCTATGTAAATGAGATCAGTGAGTCATTTCAATCTTGAAGTTTGGGGCCGTTTGGCACAACATGGAAAAAGAGTTAATTGAAAACAAGTTCCCCATATTTATTTTCAAACTGTACAAATAAGTGTGTCTTGTTCAGTGTCTTAAATATTTGACAACCATTCAAATAGATTGACTACTAGGTACTGTTGAACAAAAATCAAAATGTCTTTGAAGACCAAACCATCATTATAAACCTCATCACATTAGAGATAATTTCTTCTTGTTGTGATATCAAACTATTCTTAAGTTAGGGACTGTTGGAAATAATTTGAGGAAGATTTTACACTTTGAAAGAATATGCAAATTTTCTACCCTTGCAATGGTTAAAAATATTTAAATCCTGATATAGTTGTAACTAATGTGTTTTTAAAATAATATTGTTTACTTCCTCCTTCTGTCTAGGTCTGTATGTTGACTACTTGAGACAAATATAATTATGGCCTTCTACAGTTACCGTGCAGTCTTAGCTATTGCCCGAACTAGGTAAGCTACCTTCTACCCCCAATATATATATAAATTTCCAGGTGGGAAAGATAGATGTAAAAAATAGGCCTAGCCAGGAATTAGCCAAGGCCTAGAGTAACTGATGATAGACTTGGTTTTTAGGAAACTAGCATTCTAATATTAAAACTTATCCTAAATGTTCTATATGCTTTAGATCTTTAGCTGATTTAGTAGAAGTATCCTCTCCTTGCTACATGGGTCTCATTTTTCACTATAAAAAATATGATGTGCTTGTTTAACTCAAGATTGGGAGCTACTACAAAACTAGAATGTAGAGATTCATGACTTAGGTGCCAATTCTAATTCTCATTTCCAACAATCTTGAGTCAACTTAGGTAAAAGGCTTTCTGGCTGTGCCTTTTTTTTTTTTTTTTTTTGGAGAATCCATAGGTACTACACAGATAAAACAGAATTATATAGTCATAGCTCCATGGGGACCATAAAGTGTGTCACTCAAACAGTATTCCAATTGTCAGTAAAATAGCTAAGGACACAAATCATCTGTTTTATGATAGTACCTAGCAACAAAACTTCAAACATAACCCCTGGTGGAAAAAAAGTTTGCTCTAAGATTTTTTAATTAATTGTTGCTGCTAATATAGAAATTACTATTAGGAATTATCTTATTAATTTTATTATATTAATTAATAATTGTATTAATTCATATAACTATTAACATTAATTTTTTCTCATTTAACTATAGATCCTATTCTATCACTGGGATAGAAAAAAGTTAAATGTCATTCATTATATAGAGCATCTGCTTCTAAAATACATGCTGAAAAATTGTTTTATTTTAACCAGATAAAATAGCTAATTCTTTAACTTTTAAAAATGTCATAGTGTGCACTCAACTCAGAAGATGTTACTCTTTATTCCAGATTCCCTAGCCATTTTGTCCATCCTATCTGCGCTTGTTATTTCCCATCACTTGCATTTCTTCACTTGCCAGATTTCCATTTAAATAAAACATATATGAAGAACTATGGAAGCAAGACGTTCTCATATTCTAGTCAGCCAGGCAGTAAAGCATCTCATGTACGAACTAGAATAAAACAAAAGCTACACACATCAACTTGTTGGCTACAAGAGGCTCCTGGTAAACCTCAACTGGAGCAAACCACAAAAAACCCACAGGTGACAAGCCCTCAGACCACAAAAGAAACTGTTACGAAGATTAAGGAAGAAAAGCAATCTTTTAGGCAAAAAATTGTGGATGAACTTAAATATTATTATAATGGATTCCATTTGCTTTGGATCGATACCAAAGTTGCCACCAAAATGGTTTGGAGGCTGTTGCATGGACAGGTGCTGACCAGACGAGAGAGACGAAGGGTAGGCAAGAATACTATGTAAGAAAGAAAATATAAGGTTAAATGAACTAGTTTAGAACCCAGTTTTGAAATCAGTTAAAAATTCTCAAATGGGAATAGCAATCAATGGTGAGAACCAGGATTATTTACAGTTTCTTACTTGCTGCCACTGACTTGCTGTGCAACATAAGCCAAGATTCTTAGAATTTGTATGTATTTGCCGATAGGTTGGTTATGTTGTTTTCTAAGCTATCCAAGAATTTGAGAGATTTCAGGTTTGATCTATGCATCTGCAATACAAAGTTGTTAACATATTAAGTACATGCATTTGAAAAACAATTTAAAAACTGCTGTTATTAAAGTAAAAAACCTTAACTTAGATGAAAGCTAGCAGATGGCAATAATATGATGGTTTTAATTGTCATAGATTTCCTTGCAGATATCCTGTAAATATTACTTGAGAACTATGGTAAAGAGGAAAGTGCCACCTTTCCATTTTATAAACAGCTGCAGAAAATCTGCCTTTGATTTTTAACACTTTAAGAGCCAAGGCAAGGTCTTTTGTTTCTGTGTTTTTGTTTTTGGCGTATTCCAAAATAATGAACATTGCATATGCGTTTAATTCTTTAGCTTTTGAGGACTTGTGTTGATTTGTTCCGCCTGGTTCCGTTTATGGTGTTCATAATTGTACCCTTCATGGAATTCTTATTACCAGTATTTGTGAAACTCTTCCCAGAGATGTTGCCATCAACTTTTGAAAGGGATTCCACAAAGGTATGTAGAATTTTAAAACATGTTCATATTAATAAACTTTTTAAAAGAGCAGTTTTAGATTTACAGAAAAATTGAGCAGGAAGTACAGAGACTCCTTGGCTCCTTCCCTTCCCTCGCCCCCTTCTCTTATTATTAGTATCTTTCATTAGTGTGATATGTTTGTTATGATTGAAGAACCAGTATCTGTATATTAATGTCAATTGAAGCTCATACTCTACATTAGTAATCAGTCTTTGTGTCATGCAGTTCTATGGGTTTTGACAAATATATCGTGTCATGATTTACGCTTATAGTATCACACAGAATAGTTTCACTACCCTAAAAATTCTTCTTGTTCTACCTGTTTGTTCCTCTTTCCTTCTTCCCAACCCACAGATGCCACTGATCTTTTTTGCCTTTTCAAGAATATCATGTAGTAGAACCATATTGTATATAGCCTTTCCAGACTGACTTCTTTCACCTACAATATGCAATTAAGATTCCTCCTTATCTTTTCATGATTCATTTCTTTCATTCCCTTGCACAGATATACTACATTTTGTGTGTGTGTATGTGTGTTCAAAATGAAAGATATCTTGGTTGTTTCTAATTTGGGCAGCTATAAAGAAAAGTTGCTATAAAACAGTCATATGTAGGTTTTTGTGTGGACATAAGTTTTCAGCTCACTTGGGTAAATATCTGGGAGGACAATTGCTGGATCATCTTGTAAGACTAAGTATAGGTTTGTAAGTAATCACTGACCCATCTTCCAGTGTGATTGTGACATTTTATGTTCCCTACCAGCAATGAGAGTTCCTCTTACTTCATCAGCATTTAGTATTGTCAGTTCTTTGATTACTAGCCATTCTAATCATGGTATCTCATTCTACAATGGTATCTCTATATTATTTTAATTTATAATTCTCCAATGACATAATGTTGATCTTTTCATATCCTTATTTGCCATTTATATATCTTCATTTGAAGATTTTCCCTAAATCTCCTGTCCAGTTTTTAATGGAGTTTTTCATATATTAAGTTCTAAAAATTCTTAGCATACCTTGGATCTAAGTTCTTTTTCAGACATGCTTTTGCAAATATTTTCTCCGAGGCTGTATGACTTGTCTTTTCATTTTCTTACTTTTTTTTTTTTTTTTTTCTTTTGAGACTAGGTCTCGCTATTTTTGCCCGTGGAACCGCAGGCTCTTGTTGCCCGGTGTACCACAGACTCAAGCAATCCCCAACCTCAGCTTCCCAGGTAGCTGGGATGACAGGCGCACGCCACCACGCCCAGCTAATTTTTTGGAACTAGGTCTCGCTACGGACCCCAGGTGGGACTCGAACCGCGATCCCTAGCCCCGGCCGCTTCATAGGCTGAAGCTTACAAGCACGAGCCACTGTGCCCGGCTCATTCTCTTACTTTGATTAGTCTTTTCAGATCAGATGATTTAATTTTAATAAAGTAAAATTTATTAACTTTTTCATTTTGAATTTTACTATTGGTATTTTACCTGAAAATTCACTGCCAAACACAGGGTTGCCTAGATTTTCTTCTATGTTTTCTTTCAGGAGTTTTGTTGTTTTGAGTTTTACATTTACATCTATGATCTGTTTTGTGCTAATATTTATGAAAGTTGTAACACTCTGTCAATTTTTCTGAATCTGGATCTCTAGTTTTTCAAATACCATTTGTTGAGGACACTGACCCTTCTCCATTGAATTTCAACTAGTTTTTTTGCTGTTAAAAATAATAAACACAAAAATCAGTTGTTGTTCCCAGTGATAGTTGGATAGTAGGTGTGATTTATTCAGTCAAACAGACCATTTAGGGCTTATGAATAGTCTCTGAGAAGAGGGTATGCTTATTTGATTAACACTGTGAAGGTGATGGGCTAGGAAACAGAGGAAGCTTCTTCTGCTTTCCATTTTGAGCCATTCTACTGGACAGTAGCATGGAAGTATAAACACAGCATTATGAGAGAACAAAGAGAATAATCTTTAAATCAGACTGGGAAATGTTCCACAGAAGAAGTAATTTTAGAACTGGACCTTAAAGAGTGGTGGTATTTTACCAGTATTTAAAAAGCATTCGAAATAAGAGTACCATTGACTTAAAAGAGCTTAATGTTGTATGACATCCTAACAGGCCACTGATTGGAAAGAACCAATGTGGTTGGAGTAGGGAGTACAGAGGGATCCATGGTAGAAGATGACATGTTGGGGTCAAGTTGGATAATATCTACCACCTTGAGAAATTCAGACTTTGCTTTGACAGTGGTGAATAATGGAAGGTAAACTTAAGCAGGAATTAAATAACATGATTACTTACATCTGTTTTAGAAAAATAATTTTGCTAGCAGGAAGGAATGAAGATGGCAGAACCAAACAAGAAATCAGCTGGAATACTCTAGAGGAAGTGATTTATTTGTATCTTCTGCTTTATTCAACATCGAGTATTCTCCAAACAAATATATATACAGAACAACAGTCTTAGAAAATGCTCTCTTGGTTGCTTTTTTCCATGAAGAGAGTATACAGTTTCTAATTATATCAGTTTACAGTACCATTCATTTCTCTTTCATAAAACTTATCCATTATACTTTAAATTCATGGAAAATGGAATTATCATGAGTCACTAGTATTTGTATCTCATTAACTTAGAAATTATATGAGGATTGACATTCTTATTTGTTTTTGCTCACTATCCCCAGTACCTAGATGCTCAATAAGTGAATAAATAGAATGGATGGATGAATATGGAATAACTAAATGGATGAATGCATTCTAATGATGATATTGCCATTGTGTGATTTTTTTCTTTTTACTGAATTTTTTAAGATCTTTCTAAAAATCAATGACTGATATGATTGGCAGATCATTAGTGTCTCTTAAAAATATTTATCTGTAGATTTCTGTTCCGCTATACCCTGCTGAGTGCTATGATTATTTTGAAAATGCTACCACATTCAGTATCTGATAATAAGAACTACTGGTCAATACAATGTTAATTCTCTTTTGTGTGGTACTTTGTTCATATGTGGTATAGCTCTTAACCCTTTGTATTGTACCTGATATTATCAGTTTTCTACTTAAACTATACGCTAATTTAGTATAATTTTCTAGTTTTGTTTGTGGTTCAAGCAAAACTAAGGGATATTCAGATCAGGGGTTGACTTGACTAGTAGACCAGATAGTATGTAGCAGGTTAAGAGAATCTCTGTCTATGCAATGACAAAGATTCCCACTGTAGGGATGTTTTGGATCTGTCTAACATTTATGACCATTGTATTAAAGAAAAATAAAAGGTAAGTTTAAGGAAATTAATTACAAATAGAAACTACTTTTTATTTGTTCTGATTCTTACAAAACCCATCTAATTTGGTCTGAAAGTACTATACATGAGATAGGAATAAGCAAACAAGGGGACAGTAATTCTCTCATTTTTATCAGTTATGGTCATGAGGGTTGATAAACTTTTTCCTTTTCTACTATTAAGGAAGAAAAACAGAAAATAGAAATGGCTGCAAAGTTGGAACTAGCAAAATTTCTTCAAGAAACAATTACAGAAATGGCAAAGGGGAATAGAACCAAATTGGGAGAAGCCTCAACACAGTTCTCAACTTATGTCAAACAGGTATCCATTTATATAATACTAAACAACTCTTGGGGTGGCAGTTATATGAAAAAGTCACATTGTTGTGGGCCTTTTTTTCAGACTGTTCACAGCTTGAATTTACAGATAGTGAAGTTATAAACATAAAATACTGCAAATTGTAGTATAGTTCCAGAAAAATTTATCCTAACACAATTAATGTGTGGAAGACATTGATAGCTTCTTGGAAAGAACAGTAGAATTGAGTCAAACTTTTGAATTACTCTTAAGTTTTCGGTTGATTTTGGACTGACTTCAGAATTTTTCACTCCTCATTATATACCACAAAGCCTATTACCAGACATAGAAAATAGTCCATAAATGCTTTGACCTGTCTTTTAGATACTTTAGTAGGTAAATAAAATTAAAAAGGAAACACATTTTAATTAGCCTTTTTTCCTGTAGGTCCAAACAGGCCACAAGCCCAGCACCAAGGAGATAGTTCAATTTTCCAAACTTTTTGAGGATCAGCTAACCCTGGAACACCTAGACCGACCTCAACTAGTTGCTCTTTGCAAACTGCTAGAATTACAGTACTTTGGAACCAACAATCTGCTTCGCTTTCAACTCCTGCAGAGACTAAAATCTATAAAAGCAGATGATGAAGTAAGAACTATAGTTTTGGGAAATTAGCAAGGCATTGGGAGATATCAGAGGGTGACTTTAACTAAATGAAGTGTCTTCTGCCTATGGATTGATTCTTTCAAAATGAGTGGCTTTATAAAACAACCATTACCATGCAGTTGGAACATTGACTATTCATTTTAGAAGTTGTTTGTTCTCTGACCCCATTTTCTTGAGAAGGTCATCATAAGCACTTTGTTATTGGGGTTTTTATTATTCATTTATTTATCTATCTATTTTAAAAAAATTATTTAGAGACTAGCTCTCCCTATGTTGCCCCAGGTAGTCCCAAACCCATGAACCCAAATAGCTGGGATTACAGGTGCACACCACTGCGCCCGACTTTAATTGGGATTTTTTTTTTTTTTTTTTGAGGCTAGGTCTCGCTATTTTTGCCCGTGGAACCGCAGGCTCTCGTTGCCTGGGATACCACAGACTCAGTCCCCAGCCTCAGCTTCCCAGGTAGCTGGGATTACAGGTGCATGCCACCACACTCAGCTATTTTTTTGGAACTAGATCTCACTACGGGCCCCAGGCGGGACTTAAACTGTGATCCCTAGCCCTGGCCGCTTCATAGGCTAAAGCTTACAGGCACGAGCCACTGTGCCCGACTGTAATTGGGATTTTTAACTTGGATTAATCTAAAGCAGCAGAACCCACTAGGAAGGAACAACAGCTCAGTGGGCTCCTGATTCTTCCTCTGCTAAGGACAGTGCTAGTCCAACACCTCTGCTTTTCTCCCATCGAGCTAGTGCCAAAGAAAACATTCTGCTGGGTGAGCAGATCTGGCAGGAAGGGGGTGGCAAAATGTAATTCAGAGAGGGAAAGCAGAGCCTAGACATCTTGTGGAAGAAAGGCACCACTTGGACTATAACTACTAATTAGATCTCTTAAAAAATGGAAAGAATGTTTCTTGACTCCAAATCAGCTGCTTTAAAACATTCTGCCTGAGGGAGCATGATTCCCAGAACTGAGAAAGTATGATCCCCCCAGCCCCATTTAGATTTCAGTTGTTGCATTGTGAACTTTGAAATAACCTGGACTGGTCCCAGAAGAACAATAGGTTTTGGGTCACACCAAGCAGAAACTGTACTAAGTTATTTATGGAGCAAGTTTTGTGAACCATAGAGTTAGGGTCATTCCTGGCATGGTAGTTGGGAGATAGCAGAAAAAAATCACTCCTGGGACATGCAGCAAATGGTACATTGAATGCTTTTCAAGTGCAATATTTTTCTAATGAATCCTGAAACTGCCAGGAAAGGAGAGGAGGATGTCATAAGCAGGTAAATGCAAATCAAGAGGGCAAAGAAGGCCGGGCACGGTGGCTCGTGCTTGTAAGCTTCAGCCTATGAAGCGGCCGGGGCTAGGTATCACGGTTCGAGTCCCACCTGGGGCCCGTAGCGAGACCTAGTTCAAAAAAATAGCTGGGCGTGGTGGCGTGCGCCTGTCATCCCAGCTACCTGGGAAGCTGAGGCTGGGGATTGCTTGAGTCTGTGGTACCCTGGGCAACGAGAGCCTGCGGTTCCACACGCAAAAATAGCAAGACCTAGT
>PVHY01032276.1:0-11997 GCA_004024945.1 Uropsilus gracilis
GAAGGAAGGAAGGAAGGAAGGAAGGAAGGAAGGAAGGAAGGAAGGAAAGGAGGAAGGAAAGGAGGAAGGAAAGAAGGAAGGAAGGAAGGAAGGAAGGAAGGAAGGAAGGAAGGAAGGAAGGAAGGAAGGAAGGAAGGAAGGAAGGAAGGAAGGAAGGAAGGAAGGAAGGAAGGAAGGAAGAGAACCACCTCATCTTGCTCCACTGATTGCATTTTTCAACATTTCCACGGAGGTGGTGGAAGTTCATCCTTTTATTACTAAAGCCAAAGGTCTTTCCCTATCTCCACCAAGTGAAGATAGTTTCCTTACAACTCCAGTTTCTGGCTTCCTTGCCATCATGGCAGGATCAGTTTGAGTCATGATAGGCACAAGCTTACCAGCTAAGTTGGTCCCGGGACTGGGCCATCTTGTCTCCTGTGTTTTAACAAATGTTTCCATTCTGCACAGTTTCAAAACACCTAACCAAGGCATGCTCAGATGCTCACGGGAACATCTGAACTGGTTGCCCACATCACCTCCTGAAGAAGATGCAGACAGAAAGCCAGATGCAGACTCTCCCTCGGTGTAAGTGCCTTCCCAGACACTCTTCACCCAGCAGTGGGCTCGCACAGTATGTGACTTGGGAAGTCATTTTGAACCGTTATGCTGGAGTGTTTTCATCAAAATTAATACTACCTCCTTCAGGACAATACTTGGGAGGCAACGCATTTGCCAAACAATGCTTATACCACACTGATATTTCCAGAACTCTTTTTCTGGCAAGTGTCTTTACAGTCTGTGGCACTTCCTTTGAAAAGTCTTCGGTCATAACAAATTTCATCCTTTGAGAATAGATTTGAACTTTGGAAAGAGACAAAAATTGGTTGGAGCCATGTCTAATGAATAAAGTGGGTGATCAAATCTTGTTACATCGTTTTAGGTGAAAAATGAGGCATGACTATAAAATAATGTGACTGGTTTTCCTAGGTGACCCATAAACCGACTGGCTGAAAAATAATTCCCATAAAGGAGTTTCAAAATGCTCTGAGCACTAGACGCATCACTGGAGTGAGGGTACAGGTCCCAGAGTGGCAATTTGGCAGGGTCCAATACTAATTTGGATATATAAGTTCAATTATGTTTATAAAAAAAGAAATCGGATTGCTTACACTCAGGAAAATGAAAAGGCTATTCTCCTAGAGAAATTTCTCCTCCTTTTTTGACAGAGTGGTCTGCTTTGGACTGGGAGCCTGTTGAGAAAAACAGACACATCTTCTGCAGAAAGCCTTCACTGGCCACACTACCCACCCTCTACCCCAACACACATACACACACACACACACACACACACACACACACACACATCAGGTGCCCTGCCCCTGAGCTCTCCCAATCATCTCTTTTTCTTTAGGTATTAGCTATTATTATAACTAGTGGGGTCTGTTTTTGTTTTTTTTTTGTGGGGGGGTCAATCTTCCGTCCCACTCAACTGGAGACTCCTTGGAGTAGAGGACATCTTCAGCTCTATACCACTGATGCTCAGAATAGCAACACAGAAGCCAGGAACACACATTTCACTGTCCTTAATGCAAGCTCTTTGCCTCCCTGGATGTCACTTGCTAAATTAACTTCTTTGGCCTGGCAATCAAAACTGAATATACAGTTCATGTAAAATTCACCTGTACAAAATTATAGATCTAATGTAAACAGATGGTTGTTCAGGGTCAAAGGCACTGGGCAAGAGGAAGTGACTGATAGTAACATGGTGCTGTGTGTACGGTCAGGAAAATAATCTAAAATGAAATGGTAAGAATGGCTGCACAATTCTGCAAGTATGCTAAAAATATTGAATATTACTTTTTTTTTTTTCTGAGATTACATCTAGCTATTTTGCCCAAGGAACCACAGGCTCATATTGTCCACGGTATCACAGACTCAAGTAATCTCCAGCCTCAGCTTCCCAGGTAGCAGGGATTACAGGTGTACACCACCTCGCCCAGCTATTTTTTTGGACTAGGTCTCACTATGTTGCCCCAGGTGGGTCTCGAACCCACAGACTCAGGCAATTCCTAGTCCCAGCCTCGCTCCATAGGCTGCAATTAAAGGCACACACCACCGTGCCCAGCTGAATAGTACATTGTAAATGGGTGAACTGCATGGCATGTAAATTATATCACAACAATGTAGTTTATTTTAAAGATCTTTCACAATGAGAATGGCTATGCCTATTCCTTTCTAAGTTGGTAGATGGAATAAGTGAACATCAATCAAGGTCTCTTCCAAATAAAGAGAGTTTCTTCCCAAAAAGGTCTCTCTCACCAATATAAAGTTTCTGTCTTCTCTCTATAACTCTATTCCTTGAAAATGACCAAATGGTTTTCACTAAATTTGGGAAGCATGTTTAGGATAGTGAGAGCTTTTGTGTGTTCCCCAATATCAATTCTCCTTTTCACTTACCTTAATTACCCCCACATTTACCCTGACATATAGCAACCAGGATAATATTATTTCCCTGCTTCCTTTGCTGTTAGTGGAGGCCTTACACTAATTTTTGGCCAGCGAGACATGAGCAAAATAGATTATGTGCAGTATCTGAGAAAGGTGTGTCTTCTTTCCTTCCACCTTCCTACTAGCTGCAGTGACCAGAAGATTAGTCATCTTGCATCAGGCAGAGAAGCACAACTAGCTAGGAAAGGCTGGGCAACAAACCAAAGGAAATGTATCTTAGACACGCTGCCACCACACTCAGTCTATTACAGAAATGATCCTATTAAGAACTTTCATCTTGCTTCAGATAATTTATTTATAAAGTAATTTATTTTGAAATTCTGTTACAGCAGCCAAACCTATAGTTTAATTATTAATAAAACTTTGTATCCTGTACCAAAACCTAAAATATTTGACACTGGTGTAATTTTTTATGCCATGGCAGGATGGTCATCATTGCCACCTCGGAGGGCAGACTATGTAACTCTAAGTGATAGTTGGAATTCAGAACAAGAGTGTTTTCTGTTCCTTGCCACAACATATAAAGGAGCTCAGGCAAGGACTAGCCTGTCTACAGGCAGAACAGGAGGTTATGGTTCCACTAAGGGACGTTTTCTTTGAGGGGACCTGCAACTATGTCTCCCAGTCTAGTAATTTTCAGCACTGTGGAGCTGAGCTGACTGTTATTTTATCTAGCCAAGGTCAACAGAAAAGGCTGTAGCCGCAAATCTTTCCCAGGATTCTATTAATGGGAACTAGTCCACCAGCAAAGATACAATTAAGAATATTATATTTTTATCCTGTCTAGTTCATCCTACTGTGCACATTGTTGGTGGCCATGGACAATGGAAATATCAGAGGCTGGACAGAGTGTAGGAGCCAGCAAATGAAAATCCAACCTTTTTCTAGATGAGAACTTTCACTATGGTTATGAGTACATAGAACTAATCAGAATAGTCCAGAAGCCTAAGGAGTTTTTGAAAGAAACCACAAACCTGATCTGCAAAAGCAACACCTGTCTTCCTATCTCCCAAGTTTTATCTGTAGGAAGCAGGATGCACAAGTTGTGTAGCCCCCCAAAAGGCTCTCAGTTCCTACTCTTCTGATGCCCAGTGCCAAGTGAGCACAAAGGATAGAGAACAAGAGTTCCTCCCAGACCATAACCAGGGCTCACTGTGTACATACTCCATCACCCAGGCAGGGAACCAACATTTTCCACAGCAGCAGAGGGGGTGCACTGGGGTTTATGACCTTCCTCCTTGCAGAACTATACACACATACACACAAAGGTGTGTGTGTGTGTGTGTGTGTGTGTGTGTATAGTTGGGAGTTGTTTATATATATATGTATATATATATACATACAACTATATATATAACTATATATATGTAGTGTATATATACACACACACAAATGGACAAGAAAAATTTAAAACTAGCTGTCAGCAAAACTGAAAATAGAGCAAGAGGGGCAGGGGGGAATCGGGTGGGGTGGGCACAAAATATTGAGATGATGGTTCATCGGTGATAAAGTGGTGGGAAAACCTTGGGGCAGACAACAATGTAAAATAAAATTAATTTAATTTTAAAAACTTTAAAGGCTTATCTTCCTGGGCAGCCAAAGCTGAACTACAATTGGAGGACAGGTCTCACAAAGAACCCTGTCACAGAGATTTCAAATAGAAGTCAACTAGAAAGTCACAGGAACATAAGGTTCCAAATTCACATGTGCCAAATTATAGTGGCAATACTTCTGTGTCGAACTATGAGAACAGCAGGAATTTATCTTGCAAAATAAACTACATTGTTGTGCAGCATTTATCTTGCACAAATTTTAATTAAATATTCCAACAGCGAGAGGAGGGGGGAAAAGAGATCAAATAGATTGGTCAATTCTTCCAACATTTCATCCAATGCCTATATGGCCTCAGTTGGTCTTAGTCCCCACATGCTCTCAAGGTATGAACATCATGTGCTGCATCTTAAGCTGATATTTATAGGCATGTGTATTGTGTTACATGTTTTGTTCTCTACTATGGCACTTTGCTATGGAATTTTAAGGACAACTTTGACTATCCTCAAGTTTCATTTTCCACACTAATTCTAGAACCATTCATGGTAAAATGTGACTCTGCTTCATTAACTGGATTGATGAGTTGCCCCATTGATCTATGGGAGGTTAGCTGGTACTAGAATTATATTCTACTAGTTCAGTTTTCTTTTTTTATGTGAATTACCAAAAGAAGAAAAACAGCCAGGCACAGTGGCGCGTGCCTGCAAGCTTCAGCCTATGAAGCGGCCGGGGCTAGAGATCGTGGTTCGAGTCCTGCCTGGGGCCCGTAGCGAGACCTAGTTCCAAAAAAAAATAGCTGGGCGTGGTGGCGCGTGCCTGTAATCCCAGCTACCTGGGAAGCTGAGGCTGGGGATTGCTTGAGTCTGCGGTACCCCGGGAAACGAGCCTGCAGTTCCAGAGGTAAAAATAGCGAGACCCAGTCTCAAAAAAAAAAAAGAAACACAGATATGTCTTACTGTGGATTTTACCTCTTGTTTAATTTGATTCCATTCCATAATCTGGTGCCAGTTCAATCTAATGGTGAGGGTAGTGGCTTCAGTCACGTAGTGAGGTCGACCCATTTTCCATTTCCGATGCTCATTTACTACTTCAAACTTCACCTACACTAATAGCATCCTCAGCCACTCTCAGTGGTAACCTGGCACTTGGAAGAAGGTGCTAGAGGGACCTGGGTTTTCCATGGTTACATCTCCCATGTGCAGGGAACAGAGGGGACAGGTGGTTTCTAGTCTCTTTTTGTGACTGTGACAATGGGTCTGGCACACCTGAAATGTCTGTTGCAGAAAGGTTACTAAGTAATACATGTGGAAATAGCTTGCAAACAAGATGTGTGTTTAGTGCAGTCTCTTCACATGAGTATAAAACAAAAATATAGAGTAGGGGACCAATGAGGGAGTCTCCAACCTACCTCCTCAATTTATCATGCTCTCTTACCTCTGGTTCTACCTGGAATATGCTAGTACCTAAAACAGGTCTAATCTTGCTTATCAAATAAAACTCTTATTGTGAAAAGGGAGAATTTCTTCCTTTTTAATCTTTAATATTCTGTGGGCATTAGATTTGGAAAAAAAAAAAATCCTAGTAAGGACATTAGTGAACCTAAGAAAGAGAAGCTCCTAAACAGTTTGATTTAAACTTTTCACATAAAAAATTCTTAGTGGCTAAGTTCTGGCTCTAAAAACTAATCCTGTGTGTTCATTTCTTCCTCCTTCTCTTTTTTATGTTCCCTTCATGAAAGTACTCTCCTCTTTCCTGCTCACACCCTGTCTGCTCTGTAGAACACAGCTCAAGTCCTACCTCTTCTTTCCCCGTTCCAGAATGTCCTCTCCCTTCATTGAACTCAGCATTTTTTCTAATTCTGCTCTTTGGATGTTTATGTGTCTTTCTCTCCCAAAAGGCTGTATACTCCTGGAGTGAAAGGGACACTATTATATTCATTCTAGTGTTTAGTGTGCATTAAAAACTAGAAAGTATAAGGCTGGGCACGGTGGCTCGTGCCTGTAAGCTTCAGCCTATGAAGCGGCCAGGGCAAGAGATCGCGGTTCGAGTCCCACCTGGGGCCCGTAGCAGACCTAGTTCCAAAAAAAATAGCTGGGCGTGGTGGTGTGCGCCTGTAATCCCAGCTACCTGGGAAGCTGAGGCTGGGGATTGCTTGAGTCGGTGGTACTCCGGGCAACGAAAGCCTGTGGTTCCATGGGCAAAAAAATAGCAAGACATAGTCTCAAAAAAAAAAAATAAATAAATAAAATAAAAACATAAAGTATAAACAAGGATTTTTTTTTTGCTGTTTTTTACGCCATTCAGATTCATAGACCCTATTGAATTCTACCCATGGACTTTTCAGACTGATAACCTGAGACCCTTAATCTCTAGGTCATATATTTGAGGTTCAAGCAGTGCCTGATATTAAGAGGAAATCATTTGTTTATTGTAGGGGTTCTTAAGTCAGTATCCTTAGGTATCCCTTTACCCACCTGTCCAAGAAGTCCATGGGTAGAATTCAGCAGGGATTGTGAATTTGAATGACAGAACAAAAAAAATTGTTATTTTCACCAACCTGTAAGTGAAATTTAGCTTTTCCTTCATTTATGAATGTAGCAACTACAGAATACTATCTCAAAATATCACACTCATCTGTACTCTGAAGGTGGGACTAGTCCTTCCACTAAATCTTGCTATTTAATGTGTCAATACGATAGGTATCTTGCTATAGTATTGCAATTTTGATCATTGTACTTAAATATAATCTCTATTTCCTTTATAATCCTTTATCTTTTGTTTGATTTATTTAAAACTATTCTGAGGAGTCCATACACAAGAATATCTATGATTTGGTGAAAGAAATCTGCTTACTTACAAGTTCTCATTAAGGTATTTAATGTGCCAAGAATAATAAACTATCCTTAAAAATATGCAAACATTCATTCACTTGTGAGTTCCAACTCCCCCTGATTCCTCATACCGGTCATTGGTAGAGCAATGGACCTAAGACATTTTAGAAATCTGGAATCTTTAAATTAAGGATTCTATACTGGGTATTTCAAAGACTGTCTTTCAGTAACACAGGCCAATAAGCTCTCTTATCTCTTGGGTTACTCTAAGTTGGGTTTTTGTCACTTCACCCAGTTGTGTTCTGGTTAACATGACCACTCTATAATGGGGTCCTTTCAGTGTCAGTGAAAGGTGGGAGAGAGTGCTGCTATCTCTGGGGAAAAGGTATTGTTAATATCTACATTAACTTAAATCCTGATATCATAGGACATTGATAAGATAAATTCCTGCCCTTAGGTTTATGTGAGATTTCCTTACAAGTACCCCCACAATTGCTGTCAGATTTTTAAATATAGTTTCATTTAATGCTTACCATATCCTCTCTGGATATGTATTATCACTCCCAAACATGACAGACAAGGGGGAAGGGAAAGAAACAGAAATTAAGTAAGTTGCCCAAAAGAACAGTCGGCAAGTCCTAATTCCTCCTTTGACACCCTTGATACCTTGGGAACTCCAACTCATCCTTTAAGTTTCAGTTCAGCTACGACTCCCTTTGCCTTCTCCTCCCAATATAGCCTTCCATGCTGTTGCCCCTTCTGTATCTGGCACATACCTCTATCCCAAAACCTAACACACTTATTCTTGTCTACCTCCTCTTCTACACAATGTATTCCTTAAGGATAGGAAGTTTGTATCCCAAGTACTTAGCACCATGCTTACAAAGTAAGCATACCGTGTTTAATGAGAATAAATTTATTGGTTACCAACTATATGCCAACTTTATTTGAAGTGCTCAAATACACTTGTAGTCCATATACAACTTCACAATTCACAATTCAGGACAGTAGGACAAGGGGTAACTGAATGCTGTGCTGGCCTAAGTATTGTGGATACCGATAAAGCAAAGACCATGTGTTAAAATTTACACGGGGGAGTATGACATGTAAACAATCATTTCATTGAATATAATTAATTTGTTCCAGTAGAGGTAACTATGGGAGGAAGCATTTAATCGAGGAAGGAGAGTGGCAGAGAGGAGCTGTTGAGTAAAACTATCTAAAGATATTATCTGAATTGCATCACACCAAAAAAGTAAAACATTTAAATCCGAGAGAGAGAGAGAGAATAAACTAAGGAGCAGGGCTGAGGACAGAAACCTAAGAAATAGTTATTGTGTGGGACAACAAGCAGTCCGAGGAGCAACTCTCAAAAAGTTTGAGTAGAATCAAAAGCAAGTTGAAAGCAGGGAATGAGCACAAAATCAGCAATGTCAATGAAACAGAAGGTCAAATAAGAAAAGGCCTAAAAAGGGTTCAAAGGTTTTAGCAGCCAAAGTCTTCAGTTAACGTGGCAATTTCAGTGCAGTGGTGGAAGCCAGATTCCAATGAGGTGGTGAAAGAGAATGGTGAATGCAGGACAAAGGATTCTCCTATTAGGAAGGACCCTTTTAAGAAAGCAGTAGCTAAAAGGTTTTTAAGAAGATTTAATTTTAGTCTTATTAATTCTTTCCTTCCTACCTTGCACTACCCCCAGGTGGACAATTTTTCCATTTGAATCCCTAAAACTCCACAATGCTGTAAACTCCTTAAGTTCAAGTCACCTTATTCCTCACACAAGAATGGGCAATATATGATATATATAGACTCAGTGTTTCTTAAACCAATAAATGAAATGAAATATAAATTAAGACAGAAATGAAGGAATCTACTCAGACACAGCAGTTGTTTGTTCTTCCTTCAGGGGAGTTCGTGTTTATCTAAAAAAATCAGGAGCATGAAGAAAATCCAGACAATCAAATCTCACTGATGCTTTTAAATTTTTGACCTGAGGTATGGGGTTGGGGGGGGTGGGAGTATTTGGGGTCCAATTTAGATTCTGGAGACCACTGGAAAATAGAGTCCAGTAAAGGTCGCCCTCATTAACTGAAGTTGTTCAATCAAGCTCCTGGAAGATCTTTAACAGATTCTTGGTATTGCCATCCAGTTCTGTGTAACCTGCCCAAGGTTCAGTTTTCTCACTGGCAACCCAAAGATGCCCATAATAGCATCTGCCTCATAGGGCTACAACAGGATGAGATACCATAAAGAGAAGTGCATAATAGGGTACATGGTGAAATGGCACGCAATATGTTGATATTAATATAATATACTATTATTAGAACGAATTAAAATGACTAAAAGTATGAACTCCAGGAGAATTGCGTGCAATCTTACCAATAAAATCAGAAGGCGAACAATTTATTTTAAATATAGAAGCTTGGTTTTTTAGAAAAACTCATTTTACAAAAGTGAATAATGACCCCCGAGCTAACAATTTCAAAGTTTGACCTATCCGAGTGGACCCACCCAAGCAAGCCAGTAAACGTTCCCTAGCTTGGCGGTGGCGAAACCAAGGTGTCGCCATAATTTCCTGGCCTGCCACCACGGCTGCAAAAGAGCGCCCTTGAGTAAGTAGTTTTTCTGTGCTGGTGAAAACTTAGCTCAGCCCCATCGGTGCAGCAGATCCAGATGCACCACCCGGCAAAGACTAGCTTTTTCAAAAGCCTGCTCCCCAGCAACCAGGCCGCACAAGGGTAGGGCTCTGATTCAGCGCAATCTCGGGGGTGGGGAGCGAAACTTTGCAAACAGCCTCGGCCGATCTTCGGGACTGGCGCACGAGAGAACCGCCCCGCCGCCCCAAAGGAGGGTCGGGCTCCGAGCCCGCGAGCCGCGCCAGTCCCGGACGAGAATAGCTGGCGACCGCGCGGGAGGCCAGGGGGTTCGGAGCGAGGCTGCGGCCGTACAACCTCTGCGGGTTAAGGCAAAGGCTCTCAGCGCTGTAACCGTATCTACAGTCGCCGGAAGGGAAATGTCAGAGGCCTCGGAAAGGGGCGGAGTAGGCGTAGCCAAGTGGGGCGGGAGGCAGAAGGGCGGGGGCCGCCCAAGGTCAAGCTCGGCTTCCTCGCGGCGCCTCCCCCGCCCCGGGGAGCAGGGAGAGCCGGGGCGCGTGGCTCCGTGGCCACTCTCCGGCACACGGCGACCTCCGCCGGGCCTCACCGCACAAGAGCCGAGGGGCTGGGGGTGGAGACTGGGCGGCTAGCGCGGAAGTGACCCGCCCAAAGGAGGCAGAAGCCTGGCGGGCGACACCGGCCGCACGTAGCGCGCGGCCCGGCGCGCAGTCCCCGTAGCCGAGGAGCCGGCTGGTCCCTTACCCCGTTGGCGGCGGCAATGCGGACGATGAGCTGGATGGCCTCCTGCATGTAGAACCTGCCGTCCCCGCCCACCACCAGGGTGGCCTCCTGTCGCTGCGCGGGCTCCACGGTGGAGACGATACTCTGGATAAAATTCTCCGCGTAGTTGGTGTTGCTCTGGAACACCTTCACCCGCTTCCGCAGCCCGCTCGTGCCCGGCTTCTGGTCCGGGTACGCTTGGGTCTTCACCGTCACGATCTTCACCATGGTGGCGACTATGTCCTCTTCTACCCCAGAGGTAGCAGGAGCTGTGGCGGCAGCTGCTCTGGGGTGAGGGAGCGGGAGGTGAGGGTAGGCAGGGGCTGCAATGGCTCTCGGCCGCGCTCGGCCCTCCTCCTTAAAGGGACCTGGGACTGGGCCCTCCCTCGCCTGCAGTCCACTGCCTCGCAGGTCGGGGAGGGAGTGGGGAAAGGAGCGCTGGTGACCGCTGGTGAGATGGGTGGAGCCTCTCTGATTTACCTCCCCTTTGTAAGCTAAAGGAAATTCGCAACTCTTCCCCTAGAGCAAAGGGTCGAGCTTGGGGTAGAACTAGGTTTTATGGAAAGGACTTGAAGCAAGGTGGGAAAAATACAAAGTATAATCATCTCTGGTGGTTTAGCTAGTGTATAATGTTTAAAGGTCTTGAAGACCTGATTTGAGGGCTAGACAGGAATCTCAGCCAAACTTCATGACTCCTTATTTCTTTAGTTTTGCTCCAGATAGTAGGATCTTTGGGGATTAGAAAAGAGTTAATTCCAAAGTTCTAAGTTGACCACCTACATTCCAGTGTGTTTACAAATAGATCACACACTTTACTTCCATGAGTGGGTATACTAGTAACTATCATTTTTTAAATCTGTTTCTAATCCTTGCTAAAGTACGGGTTTTGTTTTTCCCTATTTTATCCTTACAAAACTGAGTCAACATTCTGTTCAAGGCCTCAGAAATAAGCACATACATTTTAGAGCCCTGGCTCTAAAATCAGGGCTCTTATGTTGATTTGCCAGAGTCTCATCAGGTTTGACAACAAAGATCTGTACAGAGAGACCTCGGCAAATATAAGGTAAGGCTGAATATAACTATCAAAGTAAGACATTTGTTCAGGTAATAGAAACTTGGTGAAGAGATCAAGAATGGACATAGAAGACAGAGTCAATAGAAGGTCTTGGTTATAGGAGTCTTTCCTCCAGGTTTGGTAAGAGTAGTTGTATCTTCTACTCAAAATATAAGTAATTTTGATGAAATGGGGGAAAAAAAAAACACATGCCCCTTCCGCTCCAAGATGTGTGACCTGGGGAAAGCTAGTTAATAGCTGTTACTATAAAAACCTATCATAGAATTTCTGCAAAAATTAATGGAGTTTTGTATATGTCAGTGTTTCTTAATCATGAACACTAAAACTGAAGCCGGGACCCAAAGATGAACCCAGTTCCGAATATGGGCATTGCAGACACCTGCATCTGAAAAACAGAGACTAAAACTAGCCTGAGGCCAGTTCTCCCCTTTGAGAGTAAAGTGGTTACTCTAAAAGTAACCAGGGCAGACTGGGGTTATGTAATGTAGGGTCCTGAGGTCGAAGTCCGGCCCAGAGGGAAAAGGGAGGGAACACACCAAGGGGGGATGGTCAATAGGAAGCAGGGAGAAGGATAAAAAAGAGGGGAGGTGGAGTGTATGGACACAATTTTGGAGAGGAGCGTGGAGAGTGGAGTGAGAGCGAGAGCCTGGAGATTGGGATCAGGCGCGGAGGTTTGGGGCCT
>PVHY01032277.1:0-12005 GCA_004024945.1 Uropsilus gracilis
TTTTTTTTTTTTTTTTTTTTTACCCCGGGGCTTTCCCACTTCACTAATATTTGTTAACCATCCTGATCTTTTGTGCTCTTCACCTCCCCCGCCTTCTTCCCCCTCCTCCTCTCTCACTCCATGGTTCAGTCCCGTTGGTTGTTTTCATTTTTTGTTTGTTTGATTTTTCCCTATATCCCTCATATAAGTTGAGACCATCCTGTACTTCTCTTTTTCTTTTTGGCTTATTTCTGCTAATATGAGTCTTTCTAGTTCCATTCAGGTTGCTGCAAATGACATGTGTTGAGCCTTAATTATTGTTATGGTGAAAGTTTCAGTGGTTTGGATGAAAGATCCTACAAGTCACATTTCCTTAAATCAAAGCCTAGTACAGAGCCAGACCCCAGCTTTGCTTAATTTCATGAAGACTGGGAGAACTAAAGTAGCTATGTTTTGAAAGTTTGAAGCTATAAGAATTTTAATGAATTTTTAAAAAGTAATCTGTTCTAAGCCACTGAAGTGCAAGTGAAGCAGCAAATGTTGGTAGAGAAGCTGCAGCAAGTTGTTCAGAAGATCTAGCTAAGGTAATAGATGAAGATTAAACATAAGATTTTCAGTAAAACAGCCTTTTGTAAAAGAATGTACTCTCTGCGTTTTCATAGCTAGAGAGGTGAAATTGGTGCCTGATTTGAAAGGAGAAGTGGAGTCTCTTATTAGGGACTACTGTTAAATTGAAGCATGTGTTCTACTTACCATTCCAAAGTTCCTAGGACTCTTGAGAATGTGGTTAAATCTACTCTACCTGTGCTCCCCAAAAGGAACAAAAAAGTTTGGATGATAGCAAAAAAAGTAAACATCTCTTTACAATGAGGTTTAGTATTTTAAGCCCCCTATTGAGACAGAGTGTTCACAAAAATTTTTTTTTCTATCAAAACATTACTTCCCATTGTCTCAATGAAAAGCTCTGATGAAAAGGTAACTGTAGATTCATGTTTTCATACCTGTTAAAATGATACCTGTTTTGGAGTATATGAATCCAGGAGTGATTTCAGCTTTTAATCATTTAAGATACACACACACATATGTATATATATATATATATATATGTATATATATATATATGTATATATATATATATGCATATATATATACACATATATATGTATATATATAAAAGAAATATATATATAAGAAATATATATATATTTCTTAAAACTAAAGTTCTCATAAATGATGATTCCTCTGATGAATCTCAGAAGGTAAATAGAAAGACTTCTGGAAAGTTTCATTCTAGATAATATTAAGAACATTGTTGGATAATAGGAGGAAGTAAAAATACCAAAATTAACAGGAGTTTTGAAGATGAAGCCAACCCTTATGGATGATTTTCAAGGGCTCAAGATTTCAGTAGAGGAAGTAGCTATAGACTTGGTGAAACAGCAAGAAAACTACACGAGAGGTTGATCCTCAAGAAAAAAATTGAATTGCTGTAATCCGATGATAAAAGTTGAATGTATGAGAAGTTATTTCTTATGGATGAGCAAAGAAAATGCTTACGTGTCAATCCTGGTGATCATGCTGTGAATAGTGACAAGAGTTTGAGAGGTTTGAGTCAATATGGGAGCCCATCTCAGAGATGAGAAACTTGTAATTTAAACCTTTTACAAGTTAAGCTCTTTGTCCCCCCGCAGGAGGAACAAACTGGGAGCTGACCTGAGAAATCAGGGGACCCTAAGGGCATAGCTCCCCAGACCCCAGGTGTAGTTGTGCTGAAGTCATGAACTGCATCATTATTAAGAAAAATATGGGGGCCCAGTTGTCAGATTCTTTATTTAATTAAATTCTCTGTGAAAAATCATTGGAACACTAGTAAGAGCTCGAGGCAAGGAGAACTTGATAAACTAGATAAGCTTTACAGCCAAGGAATAACCTTGGGTGACCTGTAACCAACTTAGTTATCATGATTCCCTAAAAATGATTGCTTAAGGAATGTTTAGTAGTATCTAATGATAATCTATTTTCTGTTAAGATATTGATTTCTGTCTTCCAATGATATTGCCCTCACGCGCTCATGATATTGCCCTCACGCGCTCATGAAATTACCCTCACGTGCTCATTCCTGTCTCTCACTAAGATAATGCCCTCACGTACTCATGAAATGCCTCTCTCCTCATGGAATGTTGAAGTAACTCATTTAAACAATATAAAAGCGGCCTGAAAATCTAAAATAAAGCAGCCGATTCCACTGCTCACTGAGTTCGTGTCTGTGATCATCGTTCGCCTGCCTGAGTTTTTCCTGTCCATCTGAAGCCTGGTACTTAGTGGTCTCTTCCTGGCACGGCTGGTCTGTGACAAGTCAAAATGTGGAAGAAGTTTTGTTGTTGGCAAAATGCTATTAAACAATATTGCATGATAGAGAGAAATCATACCTAAAGGAAAAACAATCTTCATTGTTACTGTAAGGAATGGTTCCATTGCAACCACCACACTGATCAATCAGCAGCCTTTAGCAGCCAGACAAGACAAGAATCTTCAGAATATTGACACTGTGAGGAATCACTTAGCCATGAGAAAAGTCAAGGCCAAAAGGAAAGTATGCTGAAGGGGTTGCATAGTGACTCCTAGGAGCACTGCGGGTGGAACCTCTGCAGATGACTTCCAGACCATATGTACCAATTACTTGGTCAAGAAAAATGGAATTGCTGGTGTTCTGGGCTCCATGGTTACCCATTCTTTGTTTATTCATACTCTGTGTCATTCTGGCACTTATTATTCTTAGTAAATTAAATATCTTGAGCCTTGAGCCCGGGGGATTTAGATTGTTCTCTAACTTTCAGTACAAATGAAACAGTACCGTTTTTATGACAGCAGCAACTCAAGAAGAATCTTCTTCTAATAATAAAAATCTCATGGAAGTGATTGTTCCGTTTGAAATGATAAAGGAAGTGAATAAATTGGTATCTATAAAAAGCTGCTTCCTATTGGGTAACACAAAAAGTGAACTTTACAGAAGTCTATAATTAAAATCTAAGTTCTCATTTACTTTTCATACTAGGGAACCAGAATTCCTGATTTTTAAGAGAGGACTTTTAAAACAATGACTAAACTTCTTATCTTTCTCAGTTCAGCTTCTCTTTATTCATTCTTCCATAAAGTCACTGACATTACATGCTCAGTTACTAACTCAAACCTTGGAACTTTGCCATGTTGTGAAGCAAAGGATGGGAAAAGAGCTTAAAAATAATCTAAATGTTAACATCTGAATTCAAAGTAAGATAGATACAGCCAATAGCTGGAGGGTTTTTTTTTTTTTTTTTTAAGAAAGCATCAGTGGAGAGAATAATGTACCTTAGAAAGGTAAAGATAATTTCAAATGTTATTTGTATGAATATCACAATAAAAAGGAGATTAGAAAGTAGAGGACTTAGAGTTGCAGACTTGGAGTGAAAAAAAACTGGATTTAAATTATTAGTCAATAATTACCAACAGGATGATAAATGCTATTTAAATAAATCACTAAACTTCCTTCAACCTGTTTACTTTGTGTTATATAGAGGCAATTAAGTCTGTCTTCCCTGCTTACATAGTAATTATGACTATAAAGACAAATTAAAAAATATAAAATATAGTGTGATGTGTAATTATTAAAATGCATACAAAATTCAATGATTAGGACATATGAATGATGTAGATTCATAGCCAATATTCTGAATATCTTGGTTCTATAATTTCAACATTGATATTTTAACTCATTGAGAGAATCCCTTTAAAATAATGACCAAGAAGTAGATAGTGTATTTTAGTCAGGTAAATGAAGACCTTTCAGCAGTTTATATGGGTGCTTTATGAAATAGTTATAGCTTAAGAAAAAAGATATAGAGAGAATATCTCTCATTACAGTCATTTTCTTACTGATGTCCACCAATTTTTAAAATTTGTCCCAAGGGGGAAAATGGTTCTGAGATCTAATAAAAGTCAGACAAAGGGAAAAAATATTGTGAAAGAGTCTTAAAATTTTCTCTGCTTTGTAGTGAACGGTGCCAGTTCCAGGACAGAACAATGTGCTCTGAAGATGAGAGAGGAGAATCGGCAGCTGATTCTCAGCATCTGTTTGGCAGAGCTGAATCACCAGGAGCCAAGTGCAGGTAAGGATGTCACCCTGAGATTGGAAGTTCCTTGTTTAGGTCTTCTTACTGGCTTGTGATTTCACAGTAAATGAAGGGTTGTGATGAGACCAGCTCACGCTGTTCACTCTGACATGATGGTTAAGCAATGTTGGGAGTATGATATGTTTCCTGAAGATTTCAGTCTTCAGCCAGTGTACCCACTGATATTGTGACTATGAATTTTCAAAAGAAAACTCTTGATTTTCTTTGGAATTTTCTCTTGCAATTATAGTGAATTTCCAAAGTATTTTTAAAAAATGGAATCCAATTTCATTGTAAACATTGTATTTTGACTCAAGGGGTGAGAGGATCTCCCACATACTTCCAGC
This sequence comes from Uropsilus gracilis, assembly GCA_004024945.1. Taxonomy (NCBI): domain Eukaryota; kingdom Metazoa; phylum Chordata; class Mammalia; order Eulipotyphla; family Talpidae; genus Uropsilus; species Uropsilus gracilis. Next base: position 4,475 of record PVHY01032277.1, read on the forward strand.
ATGCCTAGATTCAAGATCATACTTAGGTGGATGTCTATCTGAACAAAACTGTTCCTTCTCATTGATCACTCATTGATCACTCATTCAAAGATTCTACAAGTGATATTGACTCAGTTGAGTATATGTTGTTACCCTAATTCTCTAGAATATGCAGTTAACATTGAGTGTCTCCACTCTTACATCACTTGCAAGCTGATATTTCCCTCTAAGATTAAAAGGAAGATCCAAATCAGACATCTTAGAAACCTGTGACTAGGTCTCTAATATTCTGCAACATGGTAGCAATAACTCCTCAATGGAGGACATAAGCAGTCATTTCCAAGCCCTTCTCCACAGCCCAGTGCACTTAGTATCAATTGAGGAAGCTTTGAAAAAACACACACACACACAAAACAGAATCACAGACCCAATATCTACACATTACAGTTATTCATATATAGTTTTCTGAAATTCATATTTTTTTCCAAATTGAATATATTTTGAAAAGTACTGGCCTTAGGTATACTGTACTGCTTAAATTCTTCCATACTCTTGAGTCTAAAGGGCATAAATTCATTGGTAAGAGATAAGAAAATATAAGAAATAGCATATAGCTAAATGATAGTTATAATCAAATAGTACAGTGTCTTAATATGGATGGCTGCTAACAGATTTTAAATGCAAACACTTTGTAACCATTTGTACTTAGGACTTTATTTAAAGTCAATAAAAACACTACTACATGCATTTCAAACTATAGCAGGTGAGCCAGTGTTTAAATGGATTAACTGTTCTTGATACCTTTCATTTATGATTCTGAACCTATTGCTAATTAAACTCGATTTGTAAGGAATAAACATAAGCATATTAAGAGGCCATTCTATCTTGTTCATTTGTCAAACATTGAACAAACATTTGTGACACCTACCATGTGTCAGGTACTAGACAAATGAGCAGTACCTATCAAGTAGCATTCTTTTTCTTATGTAAGAGACAAAAAGTCAGCTCACCTTAATAAAAATAAAAACAATTGCTTTAAAAGTGGTCAGTCTTCTAATAAAAGTGTGAATTAAACATCAGAATGAGATGATAGGAGAAAAGAATTTAGGTCTTATTTGAAAGTATTGATAGGTTAACAGAAAATTGTATCAAAACTATTTCTCTGTTTAAAATAAAATACCAAAAATTTGAATTTTAGATTAAATAAAACCCCATATTACACCTAAACTCTAGTCATCTTAGGCCTTGGGTGCAGACATTTTTATTACTTACTTATCAGTTATGTCATGTGATTTTATTTTTTCTGACAGAGACTAGGTAGCAGAGGATACCTAGATGTAGATGAACAAAAATGAATAGATTATCCACAGGCAAAGGTTAGTAGTTAAAATAATCTAGACAAGATCTGGAGTCACAGATTCTTATTCTAAGCAAAACGTGCTGTTCTCATTCTGGGTTTTAGAAATAATTATAATAACATTTCTTTAAAAATTCCTGGAGCAAATTACAGTCTATCAGTTAAGAATGCAAGTTTAATTGATCTAATTCTTTAACCACTCAGAAATGGTGTCTCATTATTTACTAAATAGTAATAACATTCCACAATTCCAAATGCTTAAACAGGTCTAAACTAAAAAAATTTCAAGTTGAACCTGAGCTTATCAGAAGCTGATCCCAGAAGTGATTTTACTCATCTCATTTATACAAAATAGTATTCTTTAGTATGCTTTTGTAGCAGAAATAAGAATTTGTTTGATTATACCTAAATTTTTATGTGTATGTAATAGAATTATATTAAGTATCATAAAACAAGTAAAGGCTTATACTTAACATTTGATAAATTATTATAAAATTTACATGAGAGCAAAGCACCAGAGTACTTTGGAGAAAAAGAAGCACTATAACATATTAATAATAATAATGACTCTGAAGCCAGGTTGCCTGGTTCACATGCCTACCTATGGTACTTCCTCACTCTTTGACCTCATGTATGATGCTCTGTTCATTGCCTTAGTTTCAGTATCTGTAAGACTGGAAGAATAAAAGCACCTGCTTTTAAGGTTGTTTTGAACATTAAATCAAGTCAGTATTTACAAAATCCTTAGACTACTGCCTGGCACAAATTAAGTTCATATGTGTTCACAATGAAAACAGAAAAGGATAAAGAGGAAGGAATTGTTCTTTTTTAAAGATGCAATGATATTGCAGTGGGGAGAAAACAAAATAAAATAAAGGGATGGATTGAAAATCCAAGACTCATTCAACTTAATATATTACTGAATCACTTGCACAGATCATTGGAGATGGAAGAAATAGTAGATGGAGGTAAAATGTTTCATTCATAAGGAAAATTCATATAATGGCAATAGTTTACAATATAGTCTACACATATGGAAGAGTGAAGTAAATTGAAAACAAGCTTTAGAAGACTGTATATTATATATCATTTCTAAAAAGTTTGAAACCTAATAAATACAAGTAATATATTGCATAAATATGAATGTGTCAAAAATTATGAAAAATAAGTAACAGTAAGCAAAATTTCTTCTGATATTTAGAACCCCCCCCTTTTTTTTTAACCAGATTCAGCATGACCTTAACCACTTTGGGGGCTTTTCGAGACTTTTGCTATAATTGTTACTTCAACTATTATTTTAATGCAAACATTTCAACAAACATCGATAATTGAAAACTGAGTTTTGTAGATTGAAAAATATTATTTTTAGTTTGTTCATTTTCTTTCTTTTTTTCTAATTGCTTTGATAAGTAATTGATATTCATCCCTGCATAAGTGTAAGGTGATCAGCATGATGATTTGATTTATGTATTTTTTGAAACGATTACTACCATAAGTTTAAATAACATCCATCTTCTCATATACATATATATTAAAATAGAAAGAAGGAGAAAACTAGCACTTGTGATGAGAACTCTTAGAATTTATTCTTATAACAATGTTTCTATTCTGCATATTAGAAATTACAGTGAGTTATAATCATGCTGTGAATTATATCCCTAGCACTTTCTAATCTTAGAATTGGAAGTTGAACCTAACTACAAAGCACCAGTAATCAAAATTATATATTATTGGTATAAAATAGATACAAAGATCACTGGAACAGAATCAAAAACCAAAAAATAAATTCATGAACATATCAATACTTAATTCATGATAAAGGAGCCAGGACCATACAGTGGAAAAAGCAATGTCTCTTCAAATAATGGTACTGGGAAAATTGGACAATCACATATAAATGAATGAAGTTGGAATTCTATTCAGGCATAGAAAAGATGAAATATTGACACAGCGAAATGAAAGAACTTTGAGGGAATTAAGTATAGCAAATCAAGTTAGAATGAAAAAAGATAAATATTTGACATATATATAGCAGATTATTTGACAAAGCAAAATACTTAAAAACCAGTAGGCACTAATGAACAAAATAACAAAGTATGTTTCTCACATTGAGATGGGAAAGAGAGGGACAAAGGTCAAGCTGTAAAAGGGATAAAGATGGGGAAAATATTAAAAATAAACTAGGAAACAAAGCAAATTGAAAAAAATTTCACATTGAAAACTAAAGCCAAGGATTTGAAAATAAAAAAGAAAGAACTATTGATCATAACTTAAAAACGCAACAAGACTTATTTGGTATTTTGTTATATCTACAGTAATATGTATTTAAGAGTTACACAAACTTGGCAGTGTTTATAATGACATTGAGCATGTTTTAAACAGATTGAAAACAGAAATAGAACTCATAAGAAAAAAACTTGAAGTAGAGAGGGTTTACCTTCCATTTACCAGCTTATTCTTCGGAATCAAAGCTGTCTTTTCTGCCATATCAACTTGTTCACCTACTACACATTTCACAACTTTGAATTCCCTTTTGACTGGAGGTAAATCTTTGGAATTCATCATAGTACAAAGCTCATCTTTAGAGTCATCCAAGAACAGGTAGATGTGCAAGGTCTTTCTCATAGGTAATGTAAAATCACATATATTCTTTTGCATGCTCAAACCATTTCCCAGCCCTTAGAACCATCCTTCAACTCAAACATACGTTCCAAAGCTTTGCCGATCATCATATCTATTAGGTGTGTGGTGCTGATTTAAGATGCTGCAGAGAGGACTTCAAGCACAGAAACTTTCATGTTTATTAAGTTCTAGTCCATAAACATTTCCATAACTATGTTAAAATTCACAGTATTTTATAAGCTACAGAAAAAGACCTGTAGGCACTTCATGTAGAACTATTCCTTTTCACTGAGTAGCAGGGTCATTCTCTTTCCACCTATGCTGTGTCCTGCAGCTCAAGGGCTTGGAGAACAGGTTTGCTTGGCCACCCACTGCTCCATTGTTTTTCTTTTTGTGGCATGCCCTTCTTTTCATCATGCTTACAGATACATCAACCTGGCCTGTTCAACTCTAGACTGCTGGCTAGGGTCTTTCCAAAAGGGAAGTATTTTAATAAGGAGTAGTGATGATGGATAAAAAAGAGCTTCAATATTCTTTAACTTGAAATTTTTCATAGAATTAAAATTTTCCTGTTAATTCACTATCCTCGTGTCTTGCTTACAAGTTAAGAAAAACTACTTGACACATAAGGACTCTGCAGACTATGGTCTTGCAGACAGTGGTTTCATGCCAAGTTCCTGTGTCCATTTGACCCACAGTATCATTTTTAAAAAGTTCCATTCATTACATTATGATCTAACAACTCTGACTTACAATAACCAGAGGAAAAAATTTGTGGGAAAAAGTTCAATTCCACTAAACCTATATATAAAACCACAGATTAAGATGAAAGTACACATTGAAAGAGGCTTTCTGAAAGAAAAGTCTAAATGAGACATAGCCTGAGGCTTTGAAGATTCTGCATTGAGGATCTAATAACATTAGGAAATAAAATCCTTTATAAGTAAGAATGAGATAAATTAACAACAACAACAGCAAAGACTATTTGGCATGATTTTAAACTCAAATCAGTATACAAATAAGCTAGGCAATAAATATTTTCAAAACCTTTTATAATCCAGGCATTCTGTTTTGCCTTAACACTGAGGCTAACTTACCTATTTGGGTAATTAATTACCTTAATTTTCAAAAGCTTAATATCTATTGAAATTGATTATTATAATTATTGTTTTACATTATGGAAGTGTTTTGATAAGTAGTTAAAATGTAGAGACATTTTAAGGTCTTGGAGGGAAAGGATAAATATTTCCCAATCACTAAATAGAAAGAACTCTTTAATTTGCTGGAAGAAGCAAACATATGATATAGGCTCTATTTTTAAATGTTGGAAAATAGTCTTTACCAGGGTAAGAGAGTACTCTGAAAATATTCTTCAGGACAGTAAATTGAGAGGATAGTGACACCTCACATATTTCCTCTTATCAAATAATAAAATGATATAATAAGTGAGAAGCAAAGGTATGGATTTTCTGCTCAGAATTCTTGCCTTTGTCTGAGAAGGACTTTAAAATTAAATAGGCCGAGATGAAATCCTAGTAAATATTCTGAATACCTTTCAACTCTGATAGCCCTTGTGATTTCATAGGCAAACCTGTGATCATTTTTGTTCCCCAATAAAATTGTTTAAAAAAATAGATAAAAACCTTCAAAAGGACAGGAATTATCCTAGCAGACAAAGCAAACATGGCCCCAAACAGAAGAGAATTTTTTTAGAACAAAGCTGATTTCACTCAGGGGTTCTCAGGTTGTCATGTTTCCCTACCAGGAGGAATCTGAGCATCTCAGAGTCAGGTTAAAACAAAATAGAAATCTCTTGTCAAATCATGTTTGAAACTGAATTAACTTTTCACTGAGAGGATACTGTTTAAGTCATAGCAGGAATCTACCTGCAATTTCTCAAGTGAAGGAGACCCCAAAATCCAAGGAACATATACTATGATATATTTCTTTTCAACAAATAAACAGTTACTGATTTTGGAGTGATTAGTCTATGAAGGCAGAATAACAGTTCTTTTAGTGTTTAAAATGCGTATGCACTAGTAGTCTATTTTTCTTTAGTTATTTTAGTACTTATCCCTTCCTACATTACTACAGGAGATTTGACATTAAGTAAGGATCTCTTAACCAAACCTCTTTTGTGGCAAAGCTGAATGTCACCATCCACAAGTTGGAAAGAGGAATGCCTGTACTGGAAGTGACCATGCTACCTGTGGCAGCACTTCTGTTAGGGTTGAGATCAGCTCAGGGAACTGACACATATGTGGGCTTTCTGTGACTCTGATGTGACCAAAATTTCCTTATCAAAACTGAAATACAAGTAGAAGGAAAATCATGGAAATAAATCACATTCTGAATTTTTTTATATCAAAATCTAGGCATGAGTTACTTTTATTTTTATATGTGACAAAATTATTTTTCATGTCAGTGAACATATTTTCTTTTTATCTCCTTTTTCTCTTAATTGATTGCACACACATTTTTTACAGCATTGTATACTAAGAGGTTCTCTTCCCTTCCCTGATTTTACCCCCCTCACCCTCCCTTGTTCTATGCTTAGTTCTGCTGACAGTCTGTTGGTTCTAAGTTTTATTTGGTCTTTTGTTTGTTTGCTTTTTCTATACCTCGCATATTGGTGGGATCATCCAGGATTTCTCTTTTTCTTTCTGGCTTATTTTCCCACTAGTATGATTATGTCTAGGTCCATCTATGTTATCACAAATATGTTAAATTTGTATTTTTTGATTGCAGAATAATATTCCATCATATAAATGACCATAACTTTCTAGCTCATTCATCTGTTTTGGGGCATTTGGGTTGTTTCATATTCTGGCTTATAGTATAGTGATGCTATAAACATACAAGTACAGGTGTCCATTAAATTTTTTCAACCATTATCCTATTAGACTTGAAGAAATCTGCTTTTTTACTCCAGAGTTGTTAATTATGAATTTCCTTTGATTATGATGAATTGAAGGTCAAGGATTATGTCTATGACATATGTGTATGTATAACTATATTCTTAAGTTTTTATAATTTAGGAGTACTCTATATAAAAATTTATAAAAATTAGTATAATATATAAAATTAATGCTCTAGTTGGGTGTTTACAGATCTTATTTTAAATCTTCTACATATATAAATACATAAAAAAATTACCAGGGATTTTTTTTTGTCATAAACAAGCTTTTCTGTTTACAAGTTAGTCTATTCACTACAAATTGTAATATGTGCAAAACCAACATCCTTTATGTCATACATTATAATTATATGAACATTGAGCAGAAGACATTTTAGACCTTTAAATCTATGTAATTATTCAGGACTAGAACTCTGTCTTATTATATCAGCTAAATACTAGGGATATTACAACAAATAAATATTTGTTCAATAAATGATTATGAGCAAGTATAACTTTTACTTCTTTTGAGCATAAAGTGTTGAAATGATTTTTATTTAATCCCCTATTGTACAATCATTATGAAGTTCTGGACTTGTCTTTCCCCAGAAGAGTCCTAATTATTTTTTCTTGATTTTTTCTTGATTGTCTTTCACTTCTGCCATCAGATATAGCAA
>PVHY01032278.1:0-11994 GCA_004024945.1 Uropsilus gracilis
CTTCCTTCCTTCCTTCCTTCCTTCCTTCCTTCCTTCCTTCCTTCCTTCCTTCCTTCCTTCGACTAGGTGTTACTATGTTTCCCAGGGTTGTCTCACACCCATGGACTCGAGTGATCCCCCAGCCTCAGTCTCCCAGGTAACTGGGATTATAGACATGCGCCGCCACAACTGGTCTGGACAGATCATCTTTAAATTGAAGGGTATATTCTTTGGAACTCTGAGTGTCACTCTGACTGGAACAATGGGGACATGTTAATGAATTTCATGTGCACATCTTTGGGTTGTGGGAGAAAATCAGAGTACCTGGAAGAAGTCCGTGCAAATTTGGGAGGATGAGTAAACTACATACAAATAGTGGCTGAGGGGGAAATTGGTTTTTGTTTTTTCTTGTCAACATTGTAATGAAATGCCATTGCACAAATTCACATTAATTGAAGATCCACTTTTCATGGGTATTTAGAACAGAGTCATTACCTGGAGGAAAGGGTAAATAGGGGTGATTTTTATGAAGTCACTGGTATTCAAGCTAGTCCTTAAAATTACTAGGGTTGGATAAGCACCTACAGTTGCAACTTTTTGTTCAAAATCAAAGTAAGATATGTAGAGGTGTTAATGCAATTTTTCAAAAGGACTGTTTGACATAGTCTAGTATAAAAGATGGCTGTTCATTTCTCTATGAGGAGAAAATTGTGAAGATCAAGCGGTAGGGAGAAACAAAGAAGGCATTAGCGATACTTGTTAAGGCTAGTGAACATAAAGTGAAGTCAGGAAAAAGAGAATTAGGTAATTTTGGGGAAAGGTGATTAAAAAGCACGAAGAGGACTTTCAGTATTGTATTAGCATTGGTGGATATTTTTTACAAAATAGGATTTACTAATAAATAAGAAGGTGTTTGAAATTGATAAAGCCTTAATAAATGGCTGAGGCGTGACACTCCTTCCATTGTCATCTCTAAGACTAATGAGAAGGAGAATGCTGTGAAAATAAGAAAAATTGCAAAAGAGGTACAATAAAGCAGCTCTTTTACTTAATTTTTGCAGGAGTGTGAATTTTTTTTACAAATTCATTTTTGTGAGAGATATTTGGCAGAGTATCAACCAGGTTATACCTCAGTAACCAACACCCTCCAAGCGATGGAGGCTTCGAATAGCAAGTGTTTATTTCTCATTCATGCTGTGTGTTCATGGTGGGTCACTTGAGGTTCTGTCCCACAGTGCTCACCACAGGATTGAAGCTTGTAGAGCAAACACCATCTGGAATACTGCCAGTCACTGTGGCAGAAAATATAGAAAGATCTGGAAGATTTCACATCGGCAATAAAACAGTAATAACATATGTCCCTTATAAACACAACTTATTGGCCAAATCATATGACTTTTCTACTGGCAAGAGGTCTAGGAGGCACATTTATGAGGCCCTGGTGGACTGAAAACTGGAAAAACTCTGGGAGTTGAACAGATGAACCATATTCTATTTTCAAAGAAAAAAACAAGTAAAATACAAACTAGCTATACTTGTTGGCACAGCAATTCCATTTTTGGTGGTTCACCTTAAGAAAATACTCTCAAAATATTCTAATGTATATGTTTAAAGATGGTCCTTCCAATATTAAAAACATAAGTAGCCATCAATAGTGAATTAATTAATAGTTTACTAATACAATAGAATACTCAGAAGTATTCTTAAAAAGAATAAGATAGATGATCCAGGTAAATCAAGTACTTAAAAAATCATAAAATATACACATAAAACAAAAGTATTTATGTTAAATATTATACATTATATTGAACAATTGTAAATAAATTTTGCCAATGGAAGGGCAACAAGCTATTGATAATAATAATAATAATAATTCTAGTATAGCCATTATTTCTTGAGCATTTACTATGGTCACTCACCGTGCTCACCACTAAGTATTCTATAAGCATAATTTCCAGCAGAGGAATAGGAAGCACAGGTAACAGCAATTTCACTCCCATTTTACAGAAGACCCTAAAGCTCAGAGAAGCTAAGTGACTTGTGTATGATCACTCAGAGAAGCAGTTCTATATCTAGATTCCCCAGTCTGTCTGAGAGAAATGGTTTCCTCTGGTGGTAGAGTTACAAGTGGGGCATAGAAAGATATCCAGTCCACTATCTGGAGTTCAATGAACTTGTATTTATTTTTCTTATGAAAAATTTGTATTATTTTTTTCAAAAAATAACTTAAAAATGAAGCTTTAAAACCTAAAATTGAAATTGTGCAGACAAGATGGAGATAATATGCATAAATGGGAGTGAAGCATCCTTGGGCAAATGTATCCAACATCGATCCAAGCATTTGAGTTTCAGTGAGGTAGGAAGGAAATCATTATGTCAGACTTACCAAATGTCTTAACTAAAGAAAGGACACTGATCCTGGTAAGAGACACTGGATGGTCTTCACAGGGTGTCTGGGTGGCCTGCTAAATGCTGTTGCGGTTTCCAACTGCTTTCTGGAGGAAACCATAAAGGTCTTCCTAAGAACTCCTCTGCAAACACTGAGGACCAGGGATCTCTGAAAACAAGTGGTAGGTTTCATACAAAATAAATTGTATTGGGCAACTTGACAGTTCTTTGAAAATAGAATTATTCAGTTTGTGAATAAAAGGAGCTATTATGGCCCTCTGCATTTGAGGCTCAGCAGGACTGTCTCAAGAATTCTTCTCATGTAATTTTTTCAGATGGGCTCCTGCTGGGGCCAGGGTATGGATTTAGGATCACATATATAGAAAGAAAACCATTATATATGCACTCGATGCAAAACAAGCATGCAGAGATGTTTTATTCCAGCATTGTATGTGAAAGGGAATAACCAGAAGTTTTCCAAAATAGCACCAATTGGGAATTTATCAAATGTATTTTGGAATAGTCATTGAACGCATTATTTTGAAGTTCTTCAAAACAGGAGTTGGCAATCTATGACCCCTAGGGCATGAGTTAAAAATAATTTTTGTAGTTTTAAATAAAATAAAAAAATAAAAGTAATTTTTTAATAAAATAAAAAAAATATTTCTCAACATGTGAAAATCAGATGAAATTTAGATTCCTATGTCCGTAGGTAGGTTTTTGAAACACAGTCACACCTATTCAACAACTTATAGAATTATTGGTGCTGATTACTTGAGGGATGGCCTAATTGAGTAATTGTGACTGGGATCCAGTGACCAAAAAACCTTGTCGTTGGTACCTTTACAGAAAATGTTTACTGATAGTTATTCTAGAACAGATCATTCAGTGAGGTTTTTAAGAAGAGCATTTCAATGCTCTGCCCATCCTGAGGTATCTGTGCTTTCCTTCTTATCCTGGCCCTGCCTCAGCTCTCTTTGACCTGATTAATTTTTGCTTTGTGTTTTTATTTTTTTAATTTTAATTTTTTTTTTTTTTTTTGGAGACTAGGTCTCACTATTTTTGCCTGTGGAACCTCAGACTCACATTGCCTGGGCTACCACAGACTCAAGCAATCCCCAGTCTCACCTTCCCAGGTTGCTGGGATTACAGGCGCTGGCCACCACACCCAGCTGTTTTTTTTTGGGACTATATCTCACTACTTGCCCCCAGCGTAATTCGAACTATGATCCCTGGCCACAGCTGTGGCATCCTAGGCTGCCACCTACAGGCATGTGCCACCATGCCTGGATGTTTTTATTTTTTGACTTATCTCCATCTTATAGCTGTTGCGGATCCTTCATTAAAACAAAAACTAAAACAAAACCCAAAAGGTAATTTTTGCATTAGTTCAGTAATACTTAATCAGTTTTTTTTTTAATCAAAGGATATGTACGTTTGGAAGATGCTATTATCAATGTCTGCTACTAGAATGGAAACTGTGGGAACACAGTTCCTCACTGTACACCTGCCCCCCAACATGCAGCATAGACTAACACATAGTAAACTTTCAGTAAGTATTTTTTTAGCAAATTATATTGTGAATGAATTAAGGCTATAACTCTATCATCTATGGATTGGCTATCATATGTGGAACTTTATACAACATACTATGTGCAATATGCTTTTTTCTACATGTTGAGATAAGTGGTACAAAAATACACAGAGATTATATTGAGAATAAATATAATCTCTGAGAGAGCAATTTCCTTCTTTCTTGGCAACAGATAACATACCTCTCTGCACAGGAGCGGAAGTCCTTTAATAATATACTCTGTTCCATACAGATGTAGCCTCAGGCAGGCAGAGAAGACCATCAACAGGAAGCAGTATGTTAATGTTGGATGCAACACTTTGGCAGCAACAGAAGAACCTGCATAGAACATTTCTTGGGTCCTTTCACTTAGGAGGGTACTTGGTTCTTTTGTGCTATGAGCACACATCTCACAGCTCTTTCTTCCTTTCTGTCTCTATTTTCTGACTTACTACTCTGCACCCCCTTTCTGTTCCTAAGATGATGTGCATATAGGTGAATTAGTAACACTGCATGCCAAGTGAATGAGTCTGTGCATTAGATTTATAGATTATGCTGGACATGTTTCATAACCTCTATTTTATAGATGAGAAAACAGAGGCACAGAGAAGTTAAATAACTTGCCTGGGTGCAATTCTAGCTCCTAAAACAGTGTTCTAGTAATCGTTTGGCTAGGCTACCTCTCCAGTTTACCATCTTTGTCACCCCCCCCCCATTCTGGTGTTATTCTAGTAACAAAATGCTCTTGCCATTGGCTAATAGCAACTGTTCTTCTAGAAATTTGTCTTAAGAAGATAATTGTAAATTTGTGTGCAAATATGGTGTATAACGAGGTTTACTGCTCTGTTACTTGTAATAATGAAGAACTAAGTGTCTAAAAACAAAGAATTAATTACATAAATGATAATCCATTTTTATGAAGGAACATTATGCAGTCAGGGAAAAACAGACAAGTGGGAAGAGAAGAACATTACTCTAGTGAAGATTTCATTATTTTTTTGTGATGACTTATTTCTTAAGTTGAGTGGTAGATCTAGGGTGTTATATCGTTCTTTTTATGTTTGAATTACTGAAATTGAAAAAGTAAATTAAAAATCACATTTTAGAATGTTTAAAAATGTGGAAGAATGATCATAAGATATGATGCTTAAACAAATAGGTTGCAACAAATAATACTAATACAATCCCAAATAAATCAGTGTGGCTTTTTAGATATGAAAAAAAAACATTAAAAATTTCTCCTAGTTTTATTAAGGTATATTTGACATACTGCACTGTATAAATTTAGGGTGAACAACATCACATTACATTTTTATTGTGTTTCTCCTTGAGTAGTGTGATTACAAGTAATTTTACATCAGTTAAAAACCATATTGCTTTTGTCAGAAAAAAGGAATACTTTTTAGATTGCCATTTTTACCTTAGCTATTTTATACTTTATATATAACTTCAACATGATTTCTACCATGTCTTGTTTTTGCATTAATGTATCCAGTTTTTGCTAGATTTAGCTCTCCTTTTCTTCATCTCTCCTCAATCTTTTCCTTTGTCTTTATTCTCTACAAGATTTTAGATCAGACTCTTGTCATATATCTAAAGCAGAGGATCATCAGATTATCCACACCTGGTCCAGTGATGTTATAAAACCCCTGTTTTTTCTCTTCAGCTATATGAGTTTCATTTTTAAACTCTTTGAGGAGCTTGGCAATAAATTACTTACGAGTAGTCAAGGATGGTGATAAGTTTCAAATTGACTTTATAATTTTATATAGTGAGGCATGTTGGAATACTCACTAGTTCCATCCCACCACATCAGAAAGGCTATAAAATATTAATCATACCATGTTGTGAGCACATTAACACGTGAAGTGTGGGCACCGAATAAGTTCATGGAGGCAACCCTGGCATGTCTTCTCCGTATGATTCATTCTGATAGGGATGTTTGAAGTATTGAATGTTTGAAGTATTGAATGGCAAGGCTAGGATTAGTGACTTTGGCCTGGTAGGAAGGTGTTCTATTTTCTTAAAAATATTACAGCTGGAAAAAAAGACATCAAGGTAATAAGGGAAGCCAGTCAGTCCACACAAAATAAAATGGTTTCCTAAAGAAAGAGAAACAGTGGAAGTCAAGTTCATTTGGAATGCTTCAGCATATGTTCTGAATTTGAAAACATTGTGCATAAGGAAGACAAGGAAACAAGATTTTGCTGCATAGTTTAGGAAATGTGTGGGAAAGCATTTGTAGCAGGAGGATTCAATTATAAGAGCTTCCTGTCCTTTTCCTCCCAAACCAGAAAGTATAGTTCAGAAAGTTCCAGATGGATGGATGAACAACTTCATCAAATAATCTTGTGGGGGTAAGTCTACTGCTTTCTATGTATAGCACTCAAGATTTTTGTGGTTGAAAGCAACAGAAAACCAATTTAAAAATAACTTATGCAAAGAAAAGCCCAATGGATAGTGCTATTTTCGTCATTGCTCGATTCAGGGACTGGCATAGAGACATCAGGATCTGTCTTCCTCAGTTTCTTGGCTCTGTTTCATTTGGGTTGGTTTGATCATAAGCTGGTTGACTGTTGAATGGTGGCAAAAAGTGACTTGGATTTACCTAGCTTAACAAATTCAGTAGGAATCACCTTCTTCCCAATGGCTCCAGCAAAAACACTAGGTCTGTCTAGCTGGTCTGTCTTGTGTCATAGTTCTTTTGTATCCATCACTGTAGCTCAGGAGACAGAATGTCCCAACTAGCAGGTTGACGTTCAATTCTCCACTAGGCTATGGCCATACTGTCAATCCTCTGAAACTAGACAGACTTTAATGGGGGAATGGATGTGTCCCAGAGGCATGCTGGTCTGCCATCATCAAAGAAGGGGAAAAATAATGATGCTAGCCAGCTTAAAGCCTCAGAAGTCCCCAGAAATCCATTTTTTCTGAAAATCAAAACAATTGAAACATGTTAACAATAATGCATAAAACAGCCCTAGTTAGGGAAAGAGAATCGCAGCATTTATTCTGTAATGCTAAAGTTTGTCTGCAATGATTAACGACTGCTTAGCCAGAAATTAGTGACCAAAGGCTTATTACCATAGAAACTTCTATTGAGGGGACAATTAGCATCTATTGTTCTCTTTGGATTATCGTTAAGGGTTGCTAATAATGGTGCTTTTTTTATTTTCCATGCTTTTTTTTTTATGAATTCTACTATTGCAGTCAGTTCCCTGAGGTCATGGCCCACATCAACATACAATGTGTGTAACTAATTAGTGGTTTGTCAATGTCTAATTGGTTCTTCCAACTCTTCGACTTTGACTTTTGTAATAAATTTTTTGAGGTGTACAAATAAAGAAAATCTAGTGTGGGTAATGCTGGATTTTCCAAGCTAAGAGTAATATTTTTGAGAACTAAATAGTGAGCAGGACAGAAAAAAATTCTTACTATATGCAGCTATTACAAGCATGGTAGGCAAAAGAGGAAGAATAAAACATTGTGAAAACTGGGATCCCATACACTTTTGATAGATTTGACAAATTTTCTCACATAGGTATGATGACTGGACATATTAAGACTGGCAACATACACTTTTCCAAAGTGGTTTTGTAGGGAAGAACTGAAAATTAAGAGTAGTGTTTCTCAAAGACTCTTGCATTAGAATTAATTGCCCAATCATGGAATATTATTTTGGTAGCAAACATTGGAAGTTTTACCCAGTTAAACTTGGATAAGGAGGTTTTTGTTGAAAAGATATTCGGCCAAAGAGGATAGGGGTTTACAGAATTAAAGGACAAGATAGATTCCAAGGAAGCTCTGTGGTCAATGAGCACAGATTGTCTTATTATTGGAAAAGGACATGATTGCTGAGTTATATCATCTTTGTTTCTTCACTTACGATTCAGTACAGAGAGAGGGCAAACGACTGGTTAAGCTTAGACCAAATAGCAATTCCTTGGTTAAGTCAATCAATGGAAATTGACATCTATGTAGATAAATGCCTGGAATGTCCTTCTGCCCACCCAACCTTGCAAGAGAGAGGCAATACTACTAAATAAAATCAGGTTGACTTTAGGTGAAACAATGAATTGTGAGTTATTACAAACTAAAAACTGCCTACTTTATGTAGAATGCTTATTGAAAATATAGCTGCTGGGTTCAAAACCAGTCTCATTGAATCAAAATCTCAGTGCTAACTTTTTTCTTTTAAAAAGCTCCATAGGTTTCATTTATGTAGACTGAAGGTAGAGGACCACTGGACATTGTGGGGAGGAGTGTATGCATGTACACATATCTTAGAAAACTCTAGCAAATGTTAAAACATGAGCTTGAATAGGTAATTGAAAAGAAAAATTTGGTACAGTTATAAGATTCTAAATATAGATTCACCCTCCCCTCCAAATGTATTAGGGAGCATAAAGAACCTACTCTTGGGAAACATTGAAGGATGGCAGAAGTTCCTTAAACAGTTGGTATATAATATCTGCAAGCAATCCATGATATTACAGAATAAAATCATTGAAGGTTGGGTTTGGATGGGGTTTCATGTTCATTTATTATTTGCTTATATTTCCGACAGCCATATTCAGTTATATAAAAGTTAGTAAGGTTCAGTAATATGGTGTTTTGGGTTTTGGAAGAAGACAGAGCAGGGTTCAGATTTTGTTCTGCCAGTTTCTGGCTTGGTAATCACAGACAAGTTACTTAACATCACTATATTTCACTTTCCTCACCTGGAAGGCTAGTTACTAATACTGACTTTACATGGTTGTTCTGAGGATCAAAATGGGATAATAGATGTGAAATTCTTAGCATAGTTCCTGCTAATTTAATCATAAGTAGTATGAGTAAGTAATTAATACCATGTGTTTATGGTCATATTTCCTATGGGGATGACCTAGAGAAGGTCTCCATTTTCCCACTAGGGAATAGAAGAACAAATCACTTTGTGGTCTGTGAAGAGTTCACGAGAATGGGAGACTGTTTTTGCTTTCTCACTGGTGTCCTTCCTTCTTCCCTTTACTAGACCCGTCAGCTTCTAAGTTCTACTTGCGACTCTGGTAACACATTTTTCCTGTGCTCTGATGGGAAAAATTTCTTTTCTTTCATATTCAATAAAGGCCAGTGCCTTTTCTGTTTTTCACATTGATATCTTCTCTTAACCACCTACTCTTCTTTGTCTGACCAAAAATGATTAGTAGAGAAAAGCAAAGGGTGGAAAGTTAAAAAAAAATCACATTAGGCCTGAGATATTGTAAAGTATCCCCTTACTACAGTAGCACTAAAGGATGTTAGTCAGTGGTGATGGGAATGTTACAACTCAATAAAAACAGTAGTGAAATGAAAACTTGTAGTAATAGAGAGGATGTAGAGTAACTAGAATCCACAGATGGCTAGTGGAGATTTAAAATGGTATCATAACTCTGGGAGGTAGTTTTAAAGTTTCTTAAAAAGAAAAGAGCACCTACTATATGATCCAGCCAGTCTGCTTCCAGGTATTTAAACAAGAGAATGAGGGCATATACCTACACAAACACGTATATAGGAATCTTGATTGTAAGATGTGTTCATAATAGCTCAGAACCAAAAACAACTTGTATATATTAACAAATGAATGACTAAACAAATTAATTTATATCCATACAGTGGAAAACTATTCAATAATAAAGGGAATGATCTGTGGATACAGGCAACACAAATGGATCTCAAAATAACCATGCAAATGAAAGTCAGCCAAAAAGAATACATACTGTATGATCCATGTATATAAAACTGTCAAAAATGCAAATTTATAGTGTTAGAAAAGCAGATCAGTGATACTCTAGGAATGGAGGTACAAAGAGAGGGAGGCATATGGAAACTTTTGAGGGTGATGAAATATTTATCTTTATTGCAGATATAATTTTGCAGGTGATAACACAAATCAAAATAAATCAAATTATACTTCAAATATATGCAATTGAATGTATTTCAATTATACCCCAATAAAGCTGTTGTCAGTCTTTTTTTTTTAAATAAATAAAAAAATCACTGGATTAGGAATCAGAAGGCCAGGATGCCCCTCATAGCTCCTACACAAAATCTGTGTGTGCTCTGAATAAATCTTTTTTACTTATACCTATCTCCAACTTTTCATTCTTTTTTTTTTTTTTTTTGAGACTGGATCTCACTATATTGCCCGGTTTAGTTCCATCCCGCAGACTCATGTGATCTCCAGCCTCAGCCTCCCAGGTAGCTGGGATTACAGGCACCCGCCACCACGTCCAGCTGCTTTTTGAAGACCAAGTCTCATTATGATGCCCGGGGTAGTCTCCAGCCAAACTCAAACCATCCCAGACCTCTTGCCTCCCAGTACTTGGACTACAGGTGAGCACCACCATGCCTGGCTAGCTTTTCATTCTTAACTAGAAAGACAGATCTGTTTAAGTTGAAGTATTCGTGCACTTGAAAAATTCTGATTTTTTTAATGGCCTGTTGACCACTAGGTAAATCCATCAAGCTATCCCTTTCTTCAATTGATCTTGTAACGCTGGGACAATTTTTTAATTGATTTACAGAATTCTCAGATCGCAGACATAACAGACCAATAGAATGAACTTTTTCAAGCTTTGAAAAGAGATCGATATAAGCCTAAGGACTTCATATTATATGTGTTATCAGTACCTGCAGATGAATAAGCAACTCTCAGATGAAGGATGCGGGTTAATAATGATTCTTCAGCTTGAGAATCACAAGAGAAATATGATCACATTTCCTTAGCAGCAGCTTAATAGGCTGTAGAGTAATTGAAGCAGCTCACACACTACCTCCGTTAAAAAACCTTCCTGTGTGACTCATATTTCTCTCCTAGAATTCCGAAGTACTCTCCCTCCAAAACACTAGTAGAAGTATTAGTGTGGTCTTGGGGAAATTATGTAACTGATACATGTTTCTCACCTATAAAATAGGTATAACGGAGCTACCATGAACCTTAGTGGAGACAAAAAAATTATAGCAGTTCCTAGTACAATGGAAGTCCTCAAAAATTCTAATTGCAATTCCTTTAATTAATAATAACATTGGGCAGCATAACTATTTAAAACATGTATCTGTGCCAGGCACAGTGGCGCGTGCCTATAAGCTTCAGTCTATGAAGCGGCTCGGGCTAGGGATTGTGGGTCAAGTCCCGCTTGGGGCAATGCAGAGAGACCTAGTCCCAAAAATAGCAAGACCTAGTCTCAAAAAAAAAAAAAAAAAGCTGGGCGTGGTGACGGGCGCCTGTAATCCCAGCTACCTGGGAAGCTGGGGTTGGGGATTGCTTGAGTCTGTGGTACCCCAGGCAACGAGAGCCTGTGATTCCACGGGCAAAAATCAAGACCTAATCTCAAAAAAGAAAAAAAAAGAAAAAAAAAGAAAAAAGAAAGAAACTTTGAGAAGAGAAGATGCATGAATAAAGTAATTTAAGAAAAAAAAAACATGTATCTTGAGGGAACAGTAACTGCTCTGGATTCACCTCTGTCCCCTAGAATTGAGCATACCGTTGGTGTACAATGAATGTTTTTCAGATGAAGGCACAAATGATGACTCACAGTAAAGACAGGGACTCAGGATGTTAATTTCTTCATTGGACACACAGCCTCTGTATGAATCTTGCTGACTGCAAAGGAAATGTCACCAACTGTTAGAGATGCAGCAACACATTGCTCAAACATATGTGCTAGGGAAGCCAGAAACTTGTTATTGTATGTGTGAGAAATCCACAACCAACACAGTCAAAGAAAGGCTCTTAAACTCTTCACTGGACTCCAACAATATATTTATATACATTTAATTCTCTTGAGAATTTACAAGGATCATTTATCACTGTACTCTTTTGGGGCACAGTCATAGAGCAGAATTATAACTCCAACGTGGTGGTGTTCCTCACCCTCTCACTTATTCTCTGAGGGCCCTTTTTATCCTCCAGACTTGAATTATTCGCTCAATTAGAAGCTACAGTGAAGAATACCTCTTAGAGAAGGAGGCTTCTATTCCAAAGAGTTTAAACACATGTTTTCAGGGTAGGTTTTTCTATACCTTCAAACTAA